>LPNX011223972.1:54800-83352 GCA_001517045.1 Pseudotsuga menziesii | reverse complement strand
ATAATGGAACGGTCAATCCAAAATCTTTTTGGAAACATGAGCCACGCACAAGAGAAAAAACAAAACACAGTAAATAAAGAAATAAGCATCAGTCAATAAAGGGAGCATCGACCTCTGGCTAAAATACAAAAAAATTGGAGTAAAGTAAACATTCGGAAGCATTCCCTCCATTAAACATTATGACGTTGAAGTTGAGTAAAGTTAGAACAATTGGTAAAACTGAAATGCAGTACAGCGGCATTTGAATTGGGTTTTTGAAAAGAGGGAGGATAGATTTGTATCACTCCCATTTAAGAGTTCTATAACATTATACCATGTAGGAATATAATATCTTATTATTATTTTGATTTTATAAAAGTCATATAATTTATATATTTTATAATAAGATATAATTAAAATACATATAAAAAATAATTAAATTATATTATTTCATATAAAAATATACATTAAAAATACATTTAGTAATGATATTGAGTATTTAATAAGAAATGTTTATGGATATTTTATTTAGTTTTTATTTTTAGTTTTTATTTAGTTTTTTTTTAATATTTAAATAGAAATTAGTGATGTATTTTTTGAAATTGGTTTCGTTAGTTTAAAGGAGTCTTAAGATATGGATACTTTTAATTATCCAAAAAACATTGATTCATGTTTGAATTTTCTTCTCTTTCTTAGAAAAGATATCTTTTAGGGAAAGTAGTAGGAAAGGAGTGGTTTTTGAATTCTTCATTATAGATTTTGATTTTGTTCAATCAATCTAAGGTAGAACAAGAGTAGTTAAAGATGTAGGTTCCATTGGGTTTTTCTTGGACCCAACTAATTGTGAACTTCCACACAATTGTGGTATCAATTTTGACACGACAATTATTCATATCTGGCATCTTGATTTTGGATTGATGTAAAGCTTGCCACTTTACTTGATTAGTCAAGTAGGATTAGCGATTTATGCTTTATATCTCTAGCTTCACCTATGATCAATTTAAGTCAAACATTTTTTAGAAAGGGTCTATGTCTTGTTGTGTATAGGCGTAAGAAGAAGAAACCAAAGCATCCGAAGGAAGGAACAAGCAAACACAACCATAGGTTTCTAGGTCCTTTTTTCCAAACCATCTTACCTTTTTTTGTTTACCCTCCTAGTTTTTAGTATATTATATAGAATCTAGTCCATAATGCTAGCAAATTGTAATAGTTGTTTTTAATATGATATGTTGGAAACCAATCCCTATTTGTTAGGTGTAAAACATAAAAAAATTGTTGACTATGTTGGAGAAGATTCCGTGAAGCTTTCTGTGTATGGCTCTTTCCATTATATTTTTTTATATTTAATTAAGTGTTCTAGTTTCAATAGAGTCCCTACCTTAGTCTCGTTGATTTTGATTCTCTAAAAACTTGCATTTTTTGTGATTTTACACCTTTCCAACTCCTTAGAAGAGTCCCAAATGGATTACTGAGGTGTCAAAGGTGCAATAATTGTGTGTCTAAGCACCCTAGATTCAAAGAAGCATGTGGCAACATACCCTACAACCTTGAGAAGGATGTAGCGTTTATAAGACTAGGATTTGTTTTCTCTTTTTGCCTTTATTTTTTCATGTTTACTCATAGGTCGTGTTTTCTAAGTGTGCTTAGAAGTATCCATGTCAAATATTGTTGTTGTTTCTCCCTTCGACCCAGGTTCATACCTTATTTTGTGCACAATAAAGCCCAAGATATCATCCCGACACAACAAGGCTCAGTTGTTAGTACCTGCAACACAGATGCAGTCTCACCTGAGTTATCGCTTATGGGTAACTTCCAGAACTAGGTTTCCACAGTTGGGTGGGTATTTCTTCCCCCGTGGCACCTTACCAACTATCTTGACCAAAGTCGGTCAGTTTATTGCGTATTCTTACTACAGGAAGATAAGGCACTACTTAACTTATCTGTAAAAAAATATTATAACATTAATATAATATTTAACACACATGTTATCTATCAATAGTGCGGCTCATGCATAAGAGAAATGATTCATAAGGAAATACATAAAAACTTATTCACAATATATATTCGTGTCACTTAAGAACAATCATAATATAAATTCATGTGACTTAAACACATTCATCCTCTACTCAATGACATAGTATTTAACATGGATACCCATCTGGGAAAATCCCAAAAGCACTCTTCATCTAGCATGAGGAAAATATGGTACTTTTTTGTCTGTGCACTCAGATGCAAACTATGTTCTAGATCTTCTTCTCTTGTCGATACAAAATCCTCTCTCCTATCATTCTCTCTATTCTTTTGTCATTAAATCTTTTCCTACTTTACTCTATCATTGATCTGCATAGAGCCTGGATCGACAAACTCTTCTCTTAAACTCTACCACTGATCCGCACACAATGTAGATCGACCAACTCTTCTTACAGACACAACTATCTAACTAGGGATTAAGCAACTAACTAGTAACAGAAGAGGAGGTAAGTCACACTAAGCAAGTAAGTACACTACAACAAAACCCTATGATTAGCGTCTCTTTTAGCTTCCTTTTTAGTGTTCACTATCACTTTTAGTGTATTTTCCATCATTTTTTGGATAAAGTGGATGCTTTTCCATGGGATGGTGTTTTTCATGGTGTTATTTGCATCCCTTTTTAAAATTTGGTGCTATTTTGGATGCTAATTAGCATCCCAATTAGCGTCCTTATTAGTGTCCCAATTAGCATCCTAATTAGCGTCCCAATTAGCATCTCAATTAGCATCCCTTTTTAAAAGTTGGCATTATTTTGGATGCTAATTAGCATCCTAATTAACATCCTAATTATCGTCCCAATTAGCATCCCCATTAGAATCCCAATTAGCGTTCCAATTAGCATCCCAATTAGCATCCCAATTAGCATCCCAATTAATGTCTCTTTTTAAAAGTTGGAGCTATTTTGGATGCTAATTAACATCCCAGTTAATGTCCCAATTAGTGTCCCAATTAGTGTCCCAATTAAAATCCCAATTAGAATCCCAATTAGCGTCCCAATTAGCATCCCAAATAGCATCCCAATTATCGTCCCTTTCTAAAATTTGGCGCTATTTTGGTCTATAATTAACATCCCAATTAACGTCCCAATTAGAGTCCCAATTAGCATCACAATTATCATCCCAATGAACATCCCAATTAGCATCCCAATTAATGTCCCAATTAGTGTCCACAAAAGTATCCCATATAATGCCAAGAATAGCCTCCAAAAAATGTCCCGAATAGCATAACACCATATATTAATCGAGGGTCAGCGAAAAGAATTGCGCCATGAATTTAGGCACTAATAACATTCAACATAACAGCAAGCATAGAGCCAAGAATTGCGCCTAGAAAACATCCAGCATAGTGGCAGATATAGATCCAGGTATAACGCCTGGAATAATGCTAGAAATTTCGAAAGGAACCGCGCTAGGAATTGCACTAGGTTTAGAGCTAGGAATTGTGTTTAGAAAATGTCTGACATAACGTCTGATATATCAATGTCAATGTTAATGATCATGATTCATGTGATAGTACTTTTGGATCTTGATGTATAATAGTGGCACCTAAATGATTGTAATCATGGAACTCTTGGATCTTGATTAATCCTAATGAGGGATAAATTACCTTAATGTCACCTAAATTTCTCTAATGGCATTTGAGTGTCCCCAACAACATTTGATAGACCCTAATGGCATATGATTGGCCCTAACAAAATGACGATTATGCATTACAATAATTATGATGGAGCGTATAGATATGATTTGATAAGTATAAGACTATAACATCCATTATTGTGAGGTAGTATGGCGGCGTGCTCATTATTATCACAATTATATTGATGATGACTACAAAGATGACAATGATGTTGATTTATTGTATGATGATGATGAGGATGTGGATGTGGATGTCAACGATGATTATGCATGTGGTATCACTTTTGGATCCTAATTGATTCTAATGGCACCTAAATGTCAGTAACAACATCTAAACAAACCTAGTATCATTGAAATGACTGTAACGACTTATAAATGACCTTAACAATTACATGAAATGAATCCTAATGTCGATGAGTGATTAAGAACACTAATGTCATATGCGTGACCATAATGACAACGATGACAATGATTTTGTTGATGATGTACTTAATACTGACGATAATGATGACAATGAGGATGATGATCAAGATGATGTTGATGTACCATATGGAATTGATGATGATGACGATGATTACAACATTGATGTCCATGATTATGATACATGTCATAATACTTCTGGATACTACAAAACTTCAGATATTGGAGTTAATAACAAGTAATAGAGGTTGTGAGGTGTTGACCATAAAAATATTGTTATCCATTGGGTTATACATTGACTTATATGGCCATTGGGTTTAGTAGTTCCCTCGCCCCCCCTACACCCCACTTGGAAAAAGGTAGTACAATACCATTGATCATGGCGGTACCAAAATATCACCCTACAAGGTTTTTTTGGACAACCTCCAATCCATACCCTCATTTTTACCAAGAACCTCCAAGGCAAAAGAAGTGGATATCAATATTAGCACAAAGTCTAACTTTCTTTTTACTGTTAAGGACATTTTGGTCTTGGTTTAAAATGGAATGAAGCAACAAGCATTTCAATATTTCCCATAGTGTAACTTTGAAGAAGCAGATCAAATGTTTATACATCTTTGGCCTTATAAGCGGACATCTCTCAAGGAAAAAAGTAGTTAGCTCCTCAAGTTTTATGGCATTGATGGATTTTTCTTTAAACATTCAGAATAATTGGTTCATTTTTCGATGACTCTTTTGAGGTTTGTCAAATTTCTATTAAAGTTTAAATCAATTTCATTTGTTATGTGAAATGCGCTTGAACTAACATATTTGAGTATTATTTTGCATTTTACCTACTGCGAAACCACATGATAGACTTTAATATATTTTATCAGATATCTATGTTGTGCAGGATATAGGAGTTTCTTTGATTGTAGAGGAAACCCCAACATATCAACATTCTGAGGATAAAAATCCCTCAACGAATTGCAAAATTGTGAGCTGTCATCAAAAGGGTGGTGGAGATCTTGGGACTCCCACCAGTGCTTTCATTACAAGAACTGTCACGATAAGCACAAGACCCAATGCTAGGGTAAATCCTGTACCATTTGCTCTAGGTAGTAACCTTGAGAAAGAGTGGCCTTCAACTGCAATAGTAAATGATGGCGGTGATGGAACCATGGTAGATGGACCAAATTATTCTATCAAGAAGAATAATGGGGGGAGTTCGAGGAGAGGCATGGGAAAAGGAAATGTAAGCAGCAGAGTTTGAGTAAAAAGAAAGGGGTAAGCAGAATTTCTCTGACAATTAGAGAAGCATATTATTATGATGTTTATGTTTATGTCTTTCTTTAACCTCTTTTGAAACATACTTGGCCTACAAGATTATTCTCTCATAATTGTAATTGAATTGGATGTCAATGTGGGCTCCAAAGTGAATAAAGACACAAGAACAATGGAGTGGGTAACATAGAAAATGAATTCACATTTATATCCATATTCCAAATATGTTCAGAAATTTAATTGGATGGATAAGCACATATGGATAAGAACAACATGGAAATAGTTGGCGAAAAAGGTGGGGTGGCTGTGGGGCCACACATAATTTGCTAGGTTTTCATGGTGGTTAAATATCCCATGCATTGTCCATGAGTATTAGTGGTAAATTTTATGGCTCAATACCTTCAATTTCAACCTCTACCTATGGAATGATCTCCAAGGATCGTGCTTAATTTTATCAACCTTGACATTTCCACCAAATCACACTTGTAGGAAACAATCTCTTATGACGTGCATGCATGATAATTTGGAGCCTCACACATTTCCTATAAGCCCCAATGATAAATTTTATGGCCTAATAGGTACCCTATATTTCATGCTTAAACCATGGTCTAAGAGGGGACACAAAATATGAGATATAATGGAAAAACCAAAACCTATGTGTGTGTGTGTGTGTGTGTGTGTGTGTGTGTGTGTGTGTGTATATATATATATATATATATATACACACATACATACTATATATATATCATAAAATAAAAAATAACTAAAAAATGTAAACAAAAAAAAAATGTTCAAAACACTTAACCTCACTTATGTCTTGTGCACTTCCAATCAGGCACACCACCTTCCATCGGGGACAGGCATATACCCATTTCTTAGGCAGATACGTTCAAAAACATGTTCATAGACAGGGGATATGAACTCCCAATGGAGCATCAGATATGAGATTCCTCGTGAATGTTACTGCTTCTCTTATCTTAGTAGGATTTTCAACCCTAGAATCAACCTATCACCAATGCCAAATCTAAGGTTAGCCGAGAACCACTTTCCACATGTCATTATTAACTGTAGTTCATAACATATTTCCAAACTTTTTGTTTGGATGCCTCCTCATAAGCGGAGAATTATGAGTCATTGACATGTTTTATCTGAGATATCAAACAAGAGAAACCTTGAATCCTCATAATAGGCTTCTTAAAGAGATCATCTAAATAATCCCTTTCCTCCTCCCTTTGCTTATCTTAAAGGGATGACTCATAGACTTGGATCACTTATATATCAATGGGAGGATCTATGAATAACTTTCTCAAGGGAGATCACATATTTACTTTGTAATCCCATTTTGATGGGCTTTTAGGAGAACAATTGGCTCCCTCTTGATCTCTAAAATTACCATTTGTTTTAATCTAGTAAGGAGCAAGCCATCGATAACAAATGTCTGGAATATTCTCTTTTGTTGACTATATGCTGACACCTGGGAGGATGAATATATAGGATAACTGATCCTGCATTCTATGGATCATATTAATCCCTCTATACCTCAACACTCGGCTCCCTTTAAGCATACACATGATATTCATACTTCATTACTTGTCATCAGATCAATTCACATCAACCTCCTCTAGTGGATCTTTCCTGCATGTTAAATTTAGTTCAATAGTCAACAATAACTAATATCAATTTTATATAATGGCATAGTCTTAGCATCCATCCATATATTATCTATATTCCATCAAGATAATATTAATCACATATATGCAACATGTCATGACAATACAAAGAATAAAAAAAATTGGCATATAAATTCCTCCCTCTTTATATTTTCCCTTACGCAGAAGTCACAGTATCATCTTGATATAGTCATGATATTGGACATGTAATTCTAAAGTGTGCAACAGAATCATCATCATATCATCCTCATGTAGTATCACACATTCATTAGCACAATATAGGTTAAATCATAACCGTATATATGAGAAATTTAACACATGAGGTCATGCTAATTTCATACATGGATGAACTCTAAACCTTTTTCACTTGCAAACTCATATCACATTGATCAATGAATCACAAATCTCTTTACATGGTAAAATGATCAAACTAGAAGTTATCTTGATCATGCAAACCCATGATTATTAAAGATTAAGTTAATATCTAAACACATAAAGAGTTAAATAGGCTCCTTACTCACCTACAAAATACATACCTAAGTTAAACCTTCTAGGAATCCTAGGCATACTTGACATCCCTCTTTAAGAGATCAATTCCACAGCTTGCTAATTCCATTATCTCTTTTCTGATATCATATTTAGGGCATAGACTAGAAGTGCCATTGGAGCTGTAATAAACACATCTTTTAAGACCAAAGATTCCCTTTACACGCCTTGTGGTAGCTTCAAACCATGTGCATGGTCCATGTGTCACACAACTCTCTTTTAAGACCTAAGACATTGATTTTCCTCATATGATATCTAGGGAATCAATAATCATCTTCACTACAATGACGCATATCCAATACATGTAAGTGAAATATTCTCTTTACAAGGATTTCATGGTGGTTGCATACATAGTGCATGGTGCATGAGCACTAAAAGCCTTTTTTAGACCCTAAGAAATCGGTGTTTCTCCTTTGACTATGTTTAAGCCATCAAGAACCATCCTTGGTGCATGAAAACTTGTAATAATGAACATGCAACACATGTACGCCAAAAATGATATTTTTAAGTATGTGTGGTGACTTTGGACCATGCACTTTAAGGCCACATAGGGTCTAAGGCCATATGAGTTTCCTAAATAAGATCGAACATAGCGCTAGGTATACCACTTGAAATAGTGCTAGAAATTTATAAAGGAACTATGCGGTTTAGAGCCAGGAATTGTGCTTGAAAAGCATCTAACATAGCATTAGATATAGCACTAGTATTAGCACCAAAATTTGTGCTATAGCCAGGAATTTTAGAAGGAATTATGCTAGGAATCATAGCAGGAATAACACTAAGTATAGAGCTAGGTATATATCTAGACATAGCACCGGGAATTCTGATAGGAATTTTTGAAGGTATTGCACTAGGAATTTCCCAATGGAAGGGCCAAGTATAGTACCAGGTATAGATCCAGGTATAGCACCAAGAATTGCAATAGGAAGTTTGAAAGGAATTGCAGTAGAAAAGTGCTAAGAAAAATCCAATGTTTCACCGAGGATGGTGTCAGGAATGTTGACACAAGTAGCACCGAAATGGCCATTTTGGAAACTAAGAGACCCTAATTAATTATAAATAACCCTAATGCAATCCTACGGTCCCTAACAACATTAGAGTGTGCCTAATGACATACTAACAATGATGATGATGTATATTGAAAATGATAAATACGGAAATGATGATTTCTACAATATTTAATAGGATTTTGATGACAATGATGATGTCAATGTCAATAATGTTGATGCAGGTTATTATAGCACTGTTTGATATTGATTGGTTATACTGGCTACATAATGTTAGAAAAATGGGATTGCAGTGCAATAAAAATTAAACAAGATGAAAGTACTAAACACATTACATAGAGACACATATATAACATGGTTCACCCAATATGGGCTACATCTACACACAAATTGTCATTTCTTTATTGTTATACCATGCAACAAAATGAAGGGATAGAACCTACAACAACTCTACTGCACTTATCTTCGCTCTCTCACAGTCTCTCTCACACAATAACAGAGATTTTTTTACAATGCTACAATACAATACACAACAGTATTACAATTCTTTCTTTTTATAGGGGAATTGCCATGCGAAAATACCATGGGTCACCAAATACTACAGGCCCGCAAAGTGTTGGAAAAAAATTATCCTGAAAATTTCTTTTGGGGGATTCTCCCTCGAACCCCTTCCAAGGGCCCACTGGCCTTTGGACCCCGCAAGGGATGATATCCCCCCACATCCCCCTAATGGAATGGTTGTATAGTAAAACTTGGATACAAACATGGATGGACAATAACATCTCTAAATCTGGAAGATAAGGCTCCAGAACCAACGCATAATTCACCCTAATGGCATCAAATTAAGCATAAAGCCCCTCGATGACCCTAATGGCATCTGATTGCCCCTAAAAAAATTTGAGTGACCCTAATGGAACTTGAATCACTGTAAAATCATGAGGATGATCATGTTGATGATGCATGATGGAAAGGATATTAATGATGATGATTATGATGATGATAGTGAGGTTGAGATGAATGTCTATGATCATGATTATATATGATGATTCCAATGATGATGATGATGTTGACGTACTCATGTATGTTGTTTGTGATGATGGTTATGATGGAGATGATATCAATATCAATGATCATGATTCATGTTATAGTACTTATGCATCTTGATTTATCGTAGTGGCACCTAAATGATTGTAATCATGACACTTTTGGATCTTGATTCATCCTAATGAGGGGTAAATTACATTAATGTCACCTAAATTTCTCCAATGGAATTTCAGTGTCCCCAACAACATTTGATAGACCCTAATGGCATCGAATTGACCCTAACAACATGATGATGATGCATTACAATAATTATGATGGATCTTCTAGATATGATTTGATAATTATAATACTGGCATGTGCAAGCCCTACTATTTATAGGGTTTGCAATGAGTGTAAGGAAGCAATATCATCCTTTCTTATAAGGAAATAAGGTTCCTTGCTCATTATTATCACAATTATATTGATCATGACGATGATGTACTTGATGAGGTTGATGATGACTACATTGACCATGATGATGTTGATTTATTGTATGATGACAATGATGTCAATGTAAATGATGATAATGCATGTGGTCTCACTTTTGGATCATAATTGATCCTAATGGCACCTAAATGTCTATAATGACATATAAACGACCCTAATATCATCAAAATGATTGCAACACCATCTATATGACCCTCATAATTATATAGCATAAATCCTAATGGTGATGAATGATTGTGAACAATATGGCATATGCATGACCATAATTACAGTAATGACAATGATTTTAGTGGTTAGGGGCCTTATGGTCACGTTGTGTCATATGCATTTATTGTGCAATATAGATATACACCATGGTCATTATGGTTTCTATGGTTATATTATGGTCATTATGGTCATACTTAGCAGTTAGGGTCCTTAGGGGTTAGAGGACTTAGAGGTTAGGGTTTAATGGGTGAAGGGGATAGGGGATTCATAGATAGGGGTTTATAAAGAGTTAGGGTTAGGGTTATGATTAAATGGGGTTATGGTCACTATGTTCACATTTAGTGGTTAGGGAACTTAGGGGTTAAGAGATTTGGAGTAAGAGGATTTACAAGCAGTTAGGGTGAGGGTTTAACAAGGTTAGAGGTTTATATGGATTTATAATTAGGATTTAATAAGGTTATGTTTTAGGGGATTAGGGTGTTAGTGGGATTTCGAGTTAAACCCTAACCATAATTGTCTCAAATGACGAATAAGCAAGAGAGTTAGTTTGGATTTTGGAAGGAATCACCAAAATGAAGACCTCCAACATAGTAGAATTAAAACCATGAGGGATGCACTCAATGAATACAATCCAAAATTCACTAGATACTAAGAATACAGTCCAATTTATTTTTGTTGGACAATAACCCTTTGAATAAATCGTCTAATTAAAAAACTTCTTATTTTCCCTAAATATCCTAAGAATACATTCTTTTTAAACAATTTTTAATTTATTTTCTCTCCAAGTATGGCGACATGACAAAAGAATTGGATGAGGATTATATATGCACACTAATAGAGTAGTACCTTCCTTCCCTTCCTTATTTTAATTTGAAACAATAAATTTATTGGAGATAAATGGAGATTCTAACAAATCTAATTGTTCTGCATCATCAAATAGGGTCAAATGGGTCTAAGTTACCCAAAAGAGAAACCAAGCAAAGACACTGGTATCCAAGAACTTGGTTTTTAAATCATCATTATATCATTGTATACATCACCCTCCCTAGTGGGAGAGGGGAAATCACTTCTACAATCTACATACACGCATTCCTATCATAGTTTATTTGTTTCTACCCAATGTGATTCATTAGAAAATCCTTCAACCAAGTACTTCTTTCATGTATTGTTCAAATCCACTACTTCTAATTAAATTTTCAATCAAATCCTTAATTTTAATAGGTCCTATATTTAAGGTTGAATACACGCAACAAGTCTATATAAGAGAGTTGGGGAATATGTTGAGCCTTTTAATGCCCAAGAAACTATATAAATTGTTGCAGATGTGAGAACTTTTCATGTCATAAATGTTAGAATATTTAGACACTTAGGAGTTAGTTAAGATCAACTTGTGTAATATATCCATTAGGTAAAGTGTATTTCTTTAGTACGCATTAGTATACATTTGTAAATATTCTAATCTGACGGTCATGATATGCTCTAGACATAAAGTGATTCGACGGTTCAACTTCTCTTAGATCATACCTACCATTGACCTGTGGCTTAACACCCGATTGGTCCATGATCTCTATTTGAAGAGAATGGAGGGTCCTTGGCTAGTTGATCGATTATGAGAAGCTCATATGTAACTTTCTTTCTTTTACATAATAAATTGCTCCCAGTAGCTATTTGGATGGGGCCGTGGATTGTTTCCCTCTCGAGGGTTTTAACCACGTGACAAACATCGGTGTGTTGATATGTGATATATTTGTGTGAACTAGTTGCTCAAGGTGTTCGGTATTTTGTGAGTATCATGTGTGCCCGAACATGGTATCAGAGTGTTTATGAAGAGCCACTTTCGGCTTTGATCAAGATCTGGAACCAGTGCTGCTAAAAATTTGAAAGGGTTTCTGGTTCTAGAGTTTCTGTACATTTGTGTCCTATGGGAGCTATTCCATTGCATCTGGAGTGCCATTTCTATTGGAAAATAGTTTTCTTTTCACCGAAAATTGTTTCTGTTTGATCCAGAAACACCCATTTCAACAAATCTGAAGGTATAATGTTACAGTGACGGATTTGTTTAAAAAAAAAATTCTCTCACATATTTTATCAGTTTTATTATTAGATCTTTATTGTTTTAGTCTCAGACTGTTGCCTTCCCTGGCTGCGTATGCACTTTTCCATTCACCTTGTGCGATCGCGACGAATTAGAAATAGAAAGGGAAAGCTTTTTTCTTGTCTTCTCGGATACGTATGCTCTTTGTCGTGCACCTTGTGTGATCACGAAAAATTAGAAACAAAGAGAAAACTTGAAAACGTAGACTTTCCAGGTAAGTTAACAAAGATCTAACCCCATTCTGTGGAAAAAAAAAAGTTGTTTTTGTTTTTCATTTTTTTTGGTGATTTGCAGGGAAAAAAGGCAAGCACGGAGAACGAGAGAGAAGAGTAAAAAAAACAAAACCCCCTTCCTCTTTCCATTCTTTTACGTATCTTTTAAAATTAGCTCACTTGGTCCAAAGTTGTTTTATTCCTTAATAAGTCTTGAGTTTAAGTCTTATCAAGCTATTTTTTAGTGCATGCAATTTCTATTTTCAAGTTACTTTATTGTAAAAGTGTATCTCACTTAAATAAAATAAAATAAAAAGGGAGTCACTTAAGTCTTTTAATTTATTGTCGCACTATTTTAAGTAACATTATTGTAAACATGAATATCACTTATTCTACAAAAGTGATTCACTTAAAAGCAACTTTATTGTAAAGTGATTGTCAAAAGTTGATCTTGGAAAGAGGGGAGTTCTTTTTTTTTAGTTGGTCAAGTTAATATCTGCCATGTCACTATTGGGGACATCTTCAACATTTTCTTTGATCAAGCATAACTTCATCATCCAGAATCAGTTTTCAGTGCCATTTTTTTATTAAAACCACATATTTTTCAAGTGCTTTACATCCAAACAGTTAGTTTCTGTTCTTTCAGCCATTATTTTACAGTATGTCCAACCCTTGTGATATTATACTTACAAGTTCTAACCATTTCTCATGGAAATATTGTATGGAGGATGTTCTGCGAAGTAGGGGACTTTTCAGGATAACCTCAGGGAAAGAAACAAAACCCACTGATGATGATAAGAAAATTAAATGGAAAAATAGACGTGATGAAGCTCGTGGATTGATTGGAATGTCAAACTCTACTAATTTGCAATTCCACATATCTGGAATTGATGAACTTGATAAAGCTTGAGAAAAGTTGGAATCTGTGTTTGGTAAACACAATGAAATTCAGGGTCATCCACTTCAGAATGAGTTGATTTCCTTGAATCCAAATGATTTTTCATGCATTCAAGACTATTTATCTAAGTATAAAACTCTTAGACTCTTATGTGAAGAATGCAAGATTAAGAAAGAAGACAAACAATGTATTTATCATATTATTTCCAAACTTGGACCTACATATTATGTTTTTGTATCTACATTCTACTCCATGAAAGAATCCTTGACTGTAGCTAGCTATCAAGATCCTAGTCTTGAATCCTTTTATGATTCCTTAATTAGAGAGCAAGATAAGCTCATTCATCTTGGAATAATTAACAATGCAAATACATCTGGGAAAGCCTTATTGTCCCAATAGAAATAAAAGTCCAAGCTTCCCAAGAAACATAATTTTCGCAATAATAAGCCAAACAAAAAGGGTCCCAAACCCTCTCAATCAGCTCCTTCTTTAAAAAATGACAAATGATCCAAGCCAAAAGGAAATAAGATTGAGCGTCATTGAAATTTTTGCGGGAAAGACAATCATGATGAATCTAAATGTTTCAAGAAGATGGCAGCCTTGGAAGTAGCAATGAAGAAGCACCACATCAGCCTAGATTCGTCTTTAGAATCTACCTCTCATAGACATGCACTTTGTGCTTCTGGTTACTCTTATATTGCATCTTCTTCTTCCACTTCAAATGAGTTTCTCATTGATTATGGAGCCTCTTATCATATGGCTAAGGATCAAGCCATCTTTTCTACTATGCATGAATGTAACACCAAGCACATATTTGTTGGTGAAGATAGATCTCTAAGTGTTGTAGGATCTGGAACAGTTCCAGTAGAAAATGGTCATTTCAATGATGTACTATGTGTTCCAAAAATGTTATGCAATTTGTTATCAGTCTATCAAATTACTCATTCAGGTGAAGGTAAAACTGTGACGTTTACACCTCACCAAGTTGTAATCAAGGATTTTAAAAATCCTCAAAATGTCCTTGCTACTGGAACTGTTGATGATATTACCAGGTTGTACAAATTTAACAACTTTGGGTCATCACCTTTTCCTTCAGTTTTTGTTTCTCATAGTGATAACGTGAGCAAACTTTGGCATGAGCGATTTGGTCACTTAAATTATCGCTCATTGCAATAACTATTTAAAGACAATATGGTGACTCATCTTCTGATGATATCTTGCAAGGATGGTGTTTTTTCAGGTTGTGTACTCGAAAAACATCATCAGGACAGTTTTGACAAACGTGCCTCTTGGCAAGCCTCGGTTCCCTTGGAGCTTGTGCATAGTGACTTGTGTGGCCCTCTTCCATTTGCTTCCTTTTCTGGTTTCAAATATTTCTTAACTTTCATTGATGACTACTCCAGATGCACTTGGGTTTACTTCCTAAAACTTAAGAGAGAAGTATTTAACATGTTCTTGGCCTACAAGGCCCTTGTTGAAAAACAATCTGGTCATCAAATTATTAATTTAAGATCTGATAATGGAGGAGAATATGTTAACAATAAGTTCACTACTTTCTACAATGAACAAGCAATCCAACAACAACACACTATTCCATATACACCACAACAAAATGGTGTAGCTGAACAGAAGAACTGCACTTTAAAAGAAATGGCTAATTGTATGATCCAATCTAAGGGATTAAGTCTTCAATATTGGGATGAGGCCATAAATTTTGCAAATTACATAGTTAATCGCACACCCACTAAATTTTTACAAGGTATAACATCGGAAGAAGCATAGAGTAAAATTAAACCAGATGTAAGTCACTTCCGTGTGTTTGGTTGTGAAGCATGGGCTCACATTCCGGAGGAAAAATGAAAAGCATTGCAGCCTAAAAGTGAAAAGTGCATATTTATTGGATATTCTAAAGATGTAAAAGGTTATAGACTTCTTTAGACACATTCTCATGATATAATCATTAAAAGAGATGTTAAATTTGATTAAAATCTCTTGGCCTGTGAGCATAACTTGGTGGGTGTGCCATCTTTGGCCTACGAGCCTGATTCAGAGATTGTTCCTTCTTATTATTCTTACAACTTCCTTGACAGGTTTCCAACTCCAATTTCTGATGATGAAAGTGAGGATAAAAATCCACCTCTTCCTTCTCACGTTCCTCCAATTGCACCAGCACCAATAATTCCTCGATGGGTCCATTCAACATGTGAAGAAGCTGGTGATATTGCCAATGATCCTAGAGATCAACATCAAACACGTTCTCAGTTTCAGTGAGCCTTATTTTGGCTCAAGTTTCTGAGAATCATGATCCATAAACGTTTGTAGAAGCTTCAGGAAATCTAGATTGAGATGCAGCTATGGATGAAGAATACCGTTCCTTAATGGTGAACGATACTTGGGATCTTGTTCCTCTTCCAAAAGGAAAAAAACTTTTTAGATGTAAATGGGTCTATAGAACTAAGTATGCATCAGATAGAATTATTAAAAGACTTAAGCCAAGGTTAGTTGCCAAAGTTTTTTCTCAAGTTGAAGGGATTGACTACAATGAAACCTTTGCTCCTATCGCAAAAATGAACTCCATATTCTTTGTTCTTTCCATTGGAGCCTTACATAACTAGGAAGTCCATCAAATGGATTTCAAGTATGCCTTTTTACATGGTGATTTACAGGAGCAAATTTACATGGAACAACCTCCTGGATATGTTCAGAATAACTCTAGCCTTGTTTGTCTCCTTAAGAAATCCTTATATGGCCTTAAGCAAGCTCCTAGAGCTTGGTATGCCAAAATGGATAGCTTTCTTTTTGACACTTGTTTTTCTAGATGCCATTCTGACCCCAATGTATATACCAAGAAATTAGGAAACCATCTCATTATACTTGTTCTTTATGTTGATGATCTTATCCTTATTGGTAGTGACCCTAAACTTTTAACCCATGTGAAATCCAATCTTAAGCAAAATTTTGAAATGTCAAACTTAGGACATTTGCATTATTTTCTTGGTCTCCAAGTATTTCAAACAAAAGAAGGAAACTTTCTTTCTCAATCTAAGTATGCTTGTGACCTTCTTCGTCGCTTTCACATGGAAGATTGTAAACCAACCCCTTCTCCTTTCCAATCTGGAGTCAAACTTCTGCCACTTGTACTTCCCCTGAAGTAGATGCCACCTTGTATTGTCATCTTGTTGGTAGTCTTTTATACTTGGCTCATTCTCATCTTGACCTTTCCTTTTTCATTGGTCTTGTTTCCCGTTATATGCAAACTCCTCATGAAATTCACTGGAAAGCAGCAAAAATAATACTTCGATATATTCGAGGTACAATTTAGTTTGGGATTCATTACAGTACAAGGGGGAAACCTTTGTTAGTTGCTTTCACTGATTCAGATTGTGCCGACGATCCTAATGATTGAAAGTCTACTACAGGTTATGTTTTCAGTCTGGGATCTGGACCTCTCACTTGGGCTTGTAAGAAACAACAAGCTCTTGCTCTTTCTTCGGCAGAAGAAGAATATCAAGCCATAGTTAATGTCAACTAGGAAGCTTTATGGCTTTGACAAATCCTATCAGAGTTTGGATTCGAGTAGCAGCAGCCTACTCCACTTTGGTGCGATAATCAAAGTGCCCTCAAGCTTGCCAAAGATCTAGTTCTACATCAACGTAGCAAACACATTGAGCTACACATGCACTTCATCATAAATCTTGTTCATGATCGTGTTCTTGAAATGCTCTATTGCCCTACAGATGATTAAGATGCAGACATCTTCACCAAGTCTCTTACAAAAGTGAAGTTTTCTAAAATTTGATCTATGTTAGGAGTTTAGGAATGTGTCCTTAAGGGGGGATAGGCTCTAATGCCTCCTTCCTTCTCCTAATAGTGCCACTTTTGTAAATCCTTCAATCCTATCCCAAGTTGTTCTTAAGGGGGGATGTTAGGATATTTAGACACTTAGGAGTTAGTTAAGATCAACTTGTGTAATATATCTGTTAGGTAAAGTGTGTTTCTTTAGTATGCATTAGTATGTATTTGTAAATATTCTAATCCGATGGTCATGATATGCTCTAGACATAAAGTGATCCGACAATTCAACTTCTCTTAGATCATACCTACCATTGATCCGTGGCTTAACACCCGATTGGTCCATGATCTCTATTTAAAGAGCATGGAGGGTCCTTGGCTAGTTGATTGATTATGAGAAGCTCATATGTAAATTTCTTTCTTTTGCATAATAAATTGCTCCAAGTAGCTATTTGGCTGGGGCCATGGACTATTTTCCTCTCGAGGGTTTTAACCATGTGACAAACATCGGTGTGTTGATCTATGATCTATTTGTGTGAAGCGGTTGCTCAAGGTGTTTGATATTTTGGGAGTACCTTGTGTACCCGAACAATAAAGAGGGTTGTAGACATAGAAGAACAATGATAAAGAAGAGCATTTAAGAGAACACATATATCATTGTGGACCTTGAAAAAGGTGAACGAGTGCAATCTAAATACATATATTCACCACCCCTCTATCCTCAATCTAAATAGATATGTTCACCACCCCCTCTGACTTTAAACTCCCCAATACTTAATCCTATACTATCCAATATCTATTTGTTTTAATATATTGTACATTCCCCTTGAGAACAAAATTTTAATTTAATTTTTTAGAAATTTAAACCCCCAATATAAACCCACATGATATATTATCACCTATTTAGTAAAATTTATGTGGCTAATAAGCCTTCCTTTATTGATATACTTTAATAAAACTTAAAGATTGAAGACGAAAAACTATCAATATAGACATTAGAAAGTCACCTAATTGACTTAAATGCACATACTCAAAATAGTATTATTATTGTAAAGATGACCTCTTACTTGTCCATTATAAATCATTGCACTTTACTAAATTAAAACATTAATAATGTGATTATGTAGTTCCATAATATTGTCTTATTATTATGTCAAAGAAATAAGATAGAAACCTTTTATTCTTGTAAAAATAATTTTAAAAATGAAAAATAATAATATAAAATAATAACAATGTAGTTACACTAATATAATTCCAAAACATACAGAGATATGAATTGACTTTAAAAAAACCAACTAAAATCCACTCAAGTACTAAACATGTTCATATACAATAGATTGTAGCAAAGATAGGCCCCTCAACTTACAAGTTGCAGGACTTACAGGGGTGGGAAGAGAACTTACCAGTAAATGGTTTAGTTCTCAAGCCTTATTTTTCTTAATGGTTTTTTATTTTGTTTTCTTGTACATAAATAAATGATTTGATTTGTTTGCTTACATTAGGTTAGTTTTACTTGTTTTCTTGTACTTTCTTAGAGTTTGATTGCTGATAGAGTTTGGGTTGTCTATATTTCAAAAAATCAGCATGGATTTTGGTTTTTGGAGTTCATAAGAGTTCTAGATAAACTAAAATCTTTGGTCAAAGACTGTCTATTATTTACGCATACAATGCTTAAAGATTCTTCAATACTAGCGTATTTTTCTAAATGGAGTATGAACACATTTGAAGTCCTGCTTAATCCCTGTGAAATAACTAAGGATAGAAAAGTATAGAGTACTATTTTGAGGCTCCATTCATCTCACGTTAAAAGCTATCCTAGCGGGCTAACAGAAAAAGACCCATGCAAAGGAAGCAAGGTAAACATTGTATTATATTTAAATAATCCTATGCCATAAATTGAAATCCAAAAGGCTAATGAGAGTCAAAATCTCCTAAAAGGCAATATGTATCAAAAACACATACTGAACCACATCAGTATAAATGAGATTGCTAAAGCTCTTCTCTATCCATGAGTTAAAATTAAAATATTTCTCACACAAAAGGACACTATGGATAGAGGATCCTGAACTAAAATTCAGAAAAAAAGCAATCAGGAGGACTCAAAAGGACTAAAGTACAGAAGCATCAAAAAGTGAAAATTGGCACGGGAATGAGGAACAAACAAATATATCTATTTACCATATGTTACGATCCTGTGTTGTCTAAGTTGGAATCCACTAAAAGGAAGAGGGAAAATAAAACTCATATCTTCAGCCTCAGAAGAGCTATTTAGATTTTGAAATTCTAGTTCCCCTTTCTAAACTTGGACTATCATCAATGACTAAATTTCATAAATATTTCATTTTGGAATCCAAATATCTTGAAGAGACCTAATAAAATGATATCAACAAAATAGTCTGTTATATCAAAGAATAGGTTGTTCAAAGATATGTGTCCGCCAGGTAGTCGCCAATTGTTGCAGCGGCAACAATTTCCCCAAAAAATTTGATTTTTAGGGTCCCCCCTTTTATTTTTTAGTATCTAGACAGCCTAGGAATGTTTTAATTCTACCAAAGTTTTCCCAGGGCTTAGCTGTTTTTTGAAAGAACTTAGTATTTTTGCATGTCCATATCGGATTTCTAGTTGACTAGTCTTCTGATACAATGGAGGCATAGTCCACTATCTATTCGATGTGTTTATCGGAAGCCTTCCGAGGTTTAAGCCATTGTATCAGGAGTGAGTTTATCTAGGCTCTCAGTTGTAGTCTTCCGAGGTTTCGACATCTTAGTATAAAGTGGATCCAATGGACCAGATGTCCCTTCAACTATTGTTTTCCAATGTCCGGTGAAGTTGGTATTTTCGCCGTCGGTTAGCTGTTTCGGAATGAGCCGATATTTTTAGCTCATCTATCGTCCAACATTGCAGAGGGATAGTATTGAGTTGATATGAAACTTCATGTTTTCCTCGCTGATTCCAAAGAGGTTAGTCTTGCCACTTTTCAATGTGTTTTTCTAGTGAGATTACCGGGTTGGTAGAGCCGTTCTCGTCCGATGTTGCGGATGTATTCAGGACTATGTATCTAATGTGTGGTTAAGATTTTTTTTCCCGCTAGTTTTTCACCCTCGATCGAGGTTTATAACACCACTTTTATCCCATGACTTGTCATTCTCACGGTGGTAGACATCAGACTCGATTGTGCACAGCTGTCAGGTTTTGACATGTTCTCCTCTACACCCATGGAAGTTTTCTCCTATCTAGGTCACCCGCATCTCCGTTGCTAGGTAGGATCCATTCATGAATTTGTTTTTGCTTGGTTTTGTTTTGTTGGTGTTTAAGCCTCCAAGGTGGATATGGTTAGGTTTTTGTGGTAGGGTAAGTTTTTTGAGTATTTGTGATTTTCCTACGGTAAACTCCTTTTATTTGGGATGTAGCTTGCTCATCTGTGAGCGTTTTCATTTCCGGCTGGTTAGGTTTTTCCGTATCTGTCGTTGTGCTACCATGAATACGTTTGTAGCAGTTTCATTTGTTGGGAAGATTAGGGCATGATGCAGACAACCATTTCACTATCTACACCTCCCTATCCATTATGACCTCATTTTAAAGCCTAATCCACTCGGCCATGTCTCCTTTAACGGTAAGTTTCCATGGGACACTGGAGGATCGTGAGTTTGATAGGGGTTTAGGGTTTTGTGTTGAAACATATAGTGGCATGAGATTTTTCCTCAGGCAAGATACACATATAGATTCTTAGGATGTTGGTAGAGCTTAGGGTTTTTGAGCTAGCAGAGTTTTAACAGTTTTGGGGGACAGAAATATTTTGCAGCTCTTTTTTGTTTAAGAAGTCTCTCATTCAGAGGAACTGTAGGATAATAATAATTTTCAATATGCATATTGATGAAATGGTAATATTTGGTTGATGTATTGTTTTCTCATTACAATTGATTGCTAGAGATAAATAGATTGAGATCTTGTTGTATAATGGCTATAGGTAAATAATCAACAAATCAATATGACGAGAAAACAAAAGAAGAAATCCCAAGAATCTGAGGAGGAACCTGAAGTGGAGGTGATAACCAGAGTGGAAGTCATCTATGAAGATACTAAAGCTATTATTGTAGTTGAACCAGAATAGAAATGGGGAGAGGTATATAAGATGATTTCAAGCCAGACTATTCCAAATGTTGGTTTTGAAGATATGCACATATATGCAAATATTGAGAGGTTATCCCTTATGAAAGTGGCTACCAGACCTGAGTTGTTCCCATGTGCAAAGGTGATAGGGTGGATTCTGCCTAGGTTAGATGTAACAAGGATGGTATTGGAAAATACAGCAAAGAAGTGTTATGCTGCACATAGCCCAGCTTATGTATCTATGGCATATAATTTACCATCAGCACAAACTTATCTGACAGAAAGTTGGTTAAAGGAGTTGAATTTAGACATGGTGGATATAGTCAAGAAGATGATGATACCAGGGAGTTGAATTTAGACATGGTGGTATAAGCGCGGCATTGGGAGGAGTGTCCCAAAATAAGTTAGAATTTTACATGAGTTCTATTTTGATTGATTGCATTTTGTGCACTCAGCCATTCCCAACCTTAAAGTGTCATTGGGATCAGGACAGAGCTCCATTGTATGCGACCGATAAATTATTCTGGTCCCACAAATATTACAGCCATTATAGGGAGATTTGCGAGAATTTCATCATGCCATTATATACTTTGATTTTCTTGGTCGAAAGCAATTGTATGTTAGAAGAGGCTTTCAAAGTTGTGCAAGAATACTGAAGTTATTATCTAACAGAAGAAGGACTATACTTAAGAATGTATGGTGGTTCGAGAGCCCCTTCACTTCTGCTAAAATATGGCCTAGACTATGTAATTCACAAGGAGGTTTTGAGGCAGTTGTATATTGATGGGATAGGAAGCTTCCTTTTTTAGCAGAAGAAGGCAGTAGACCCTGCAGTGCCCTTTTTTGTTAGAAGTTACAAATTTTCCAGGGTGAAGAATGCATCTGAGTTTGTCAAGGAATTGGAGTACTTTCATTTCGGTGAAATTAATTTCCACAAGAATGACTCCGAGGGAAAATTCGTTGATTATTGCACAGAAACCAGAATGCATTTCAAATATACCAATTTCTGGGATAAGGATGAAGATACCTTCCGAAATGCTAGGAACATGAAAGCTTTAAGGAGAAGGTTCAAACAGAAGATAGCTACTGTGGGTGGTAAAGGAAAACTTGCCGAGAAGAAGAAAAGGAAAGAAGAAGAAGAAGCAAAAAAGAGGCAGGAAGAAGATAATAGACTAGTACAAGAGGTAGAGAACCGACCGAGAACAGAAGAGGAAGAGAAGAAACGAGGTGCTGAAGAAGCAACAAAGAAGATTGAAGAAGAAAAGAAAAGAAAAGAAGAAGATGAAATCCAGAAAAAGGAAGGCAGAAAGTGAAGGGTTCAAATTAGAAGGTGTCCATAAAGAGAAACAATAGACATAAACTTATGGCTGAAGGATCAAGAACAGAGACACTAGAAGGACAAGACCCTATGGAACAAGGACAAGCTCAGTCTGATATTGACCTATTAGAGCCTGTTGTTCCTTCTAGTAGTATAGTAGGAGAAGGTTCAGTGTCAACTTTTGGAGTTGATTTAATTCCTTTAGTGCCCATTGAAGGGGAAGAGGTGAAGGATTTCAACACTATCTTTTACAACAAGGAAAAAAAGAGGATTGTCAAACGAACAGAAAATAAAGTGAACACTAGGGGTAAACCCGGTATAATGGTGATAGATAAAACAATGGTTCATGGTAATAACAAAGATCCTCGATTAATAGCAAGGGGTGGGGTAGCTCTAACCCTAGCCACTGAAGACAATGTAGACAAAATCATGACAGATCTATAGTACTTAGTCTCAGAAAAGGGCCACACAGCTGAAAGAGACTTTGAAGAAAGAAAGGAGTGAAAGCTAGATTTTGAAAAGAAATTATGAGGATATGATGAGTGAGGTTGAGATATCAAAGGCAGAATGTCAGACTTTACAGGCAGACAAAGACACCTTGATAATATATGCAGGAAATATAGAGAAGAATTCCCGGACCACCTTGATAGAGTTGGGGTAGCTACAGCAGGAATATCAGAGTTTGGAAGCCGAGAGGGATGAGCTTAGGTTATCTGCTAAAGAATGGAATAAATAAAAGGGAATATTGGAAGGGCAAGTGACATATTTGGAAGTTCATAAGACCACTATAGAAGGTAGGGCTAAGCTATATGAAACTCAGATAGTAGCCTTGGAGGATCAAAAGAAATCACTAGCAGCTTCACTAAAGACAGCTATGGAATAGAAGCTTGATATTGAGCCTTTAAATAAGCATGCCCTTATGCTCCAAAAGAAGATTCATCAAATGCAGCTGCAGATGGTTGAAGAAAGATTTAAAGTTCAACGGATGGACATCTGATTAGAGGAAATTGTAAGTACTACTTCTTATTTTTTGGATAGAACACAGGATATCCTAGAAACTCTACAAGGAAGGATGACATGGTTAGAAACGAATAAGGAATCTCCCGCAAATATGGATGTTAAATTAATGGAGATGTTAAAGATGGAATATGACCTAATCGAGTTTGCTATCAAGGAAACATAAGAATCAAGAAAGACAGTGAAGAAAACAAAGAATGATTATGCTGAATTTTGCAGGAGAGTGCTCCTAACTTATAATCGTTGTCAGACCTCGGTTGTAAAGAGATTAGAAGTTCTTCCAGAGCATAAAATGTTTTTGAAACAATTACAAGAGAGATGCAATGAAGAAGAACATATCATTTAGCAAGTCAAGGAGTTATATGAAAAAATACTTAAGACTTAAATAGCACATGCAGCTGTGAGCATCCACTTGCCAGAAGACCAGATGTGTTTGATTCTTGCTAGGATAGCGGGTGTAAAATCCCAAGCTGCTCAGCATGAAATTACTATCATATTTCTCGAACCTTCAGGTTTTGAGAATATAGCAGCAGAGGAAAATGTGTGGAGAAATTTTATGAACGAGAAAGCAAGACCCTCTTAGGTGGATTGTCTAGCACTTTAATAAAGAATGTAATATATTGTATTTATCTTTTTGTTCACAAGCTAAAAGACAAAATTTTGAATGGGAAAGGTGGAGGAAGCCCAAAAGACAACATGGGAAGCTCGAGATTTTTTTGCTTTTTGTATAAATATAGGCAAGCCTAATGTATGAAAGGATGTTTTCTCAGACTATCTTTGTGCAAAATTATTGTAAGAAGAACTATTTCATCTTATAATAAAGAGTTATATTTTTTTCGTTGGAGAAAGCACTGTGGGGTTTCAAATGTTTGACATGGACTTGTTGGATGTGAACTATTTCTGTTTCAGCTTATTTTCATGAACTATGAGATCGTTCTAACTTATGGACTCTTTCATGTTATGAATGTGCTCCTCTTTATTTCTGTGAAATTTCCACAATCGTATTTGAGTAATAGATGCTTTAATTAACAATGAGCTATCTCTTTGTTTATCTGTCTATTGATATTCATGTATTCATAAATCATTAGAGGAATTTTGGGGTCTAAAATGGGTCTCCTAAGGAAAATAATAAAATAATAGTTAAAATAATAAAATAATAGTTAAAATAATAAAATAATATTGATTAATTTTGGAGGAAGAAAGAAAAAAACTAATTTTTGTGTTCGTATTTTCAACATATCTCCCTGTTTTTTTACTCAAATTTTGATCGGGATAGCTCGTTGGATGTAGAATTTGATTCCACATCCAACGAGTACCCACACTGCATACTTTTGATGGACCCCGCTACCCCAAAAACAAGAAATACCATCACGTTTTTCAGGTATTTCTTGTTTTTGGGGTAGCGGGGTCCGTCAAAAGTATGCAATGTGGGTACTCGTTGGATGCGGAATCAAATTCCGCATCCAACAAGCTCTCCCAATCGAAAATTGAGTAAAAACACAATGAGATATGTCAAAAATACGAACAAAAAAAGTAGTTTTTTTAATGACAAATATGTCAATTCAACCATTATGGTTGACTTATTTTATTGAAATTCTATTGGTTCTTGAATTCCAACTCACAAAAACTTATTTTGGCACATTTTCTTATAAGGCCCATTTTAGACCCCAAATTTCCTCTAATGATTAACAGCTACCTGCAAGTGTTCTTAATGCATGATATACAATACATTACTCAACATTAATTACAGTATTTCTCCCTAGGGATAGGTTAGTGAGTCTTAGTTAGTTTTTATTTGTTTATGATTTAGAAGCGAGAGAGCTAAGACGAGAGGTAAGAACCTGTGCATCACATTGCGACACTCCTCGTTATCTCTATCATCTGCATTTAGTTAGGTACTTGCATTTCATACATAAACATAAAACTAAAAATTACACATAAACGGTGGACTCGGCCGCAACCGGTAAAAGAAGCTTTAACTGTTACTTAACCTACGTTAACTGGACCGTAAATCGGATGGATTCCCCATACCAAACAATAACGAGTTAATTGGGAATGCTTATTGGGAAGAATCCCTACTGTTGTTACCTGCGATTTTCCAGGCCTCAACAATTAGCAACACAATATAAGTGGAGATTTTTTTAGATGGATGTAAAGTCATCTTTTTCGAATGGCTATGCAGGTGAACATGAAGAATACAAAATTGCAAGTAAAGAAGATTTTATAAATACACGGTGAAGAATGTACTATATGGTCTAAAACAAACCTCAAGAACATGGTATTTAAGGATTTATAAATACTTTTAGGATCATGATCTTGTTAACAGTTATTTGAGTCCAATATCCCTTCGTCAACTGCAACATGAAATTCTCGTAGCTACATTAAATGTTCATGGCCTAAATTATACAAGGAACAATCACTATGAGAACATCCTATGATTAACGTCTATTTTGGCTCCCTTTTAGCGTCCACTGTCACTTTTACTGTATTTTTCATCTTTTTTTGGACAAAGTGGGTTCTTTTCCACGACATGGAGCTTTTCATGGCATTTTTTTTTGCTCTTTTTAAAAGTGGCCTCTATTTTGGACGTTAATTAAACTCCCAATTATCATCCCAATTAACATCCCAATTAGCATCCCAATTAGCTTCCATAATATCATCCTGGGTAACGCTCAGAATAGCCTCCAAAATAATGTCTAGAATAGCCTCCAAAATAACGTCCAGAATAGCACCATGCATAGTGCTATGTATAGAGATAGAGATTGTGCCAAGAATTTCACCATTAATTATGCAAGGAAATTCACCATGAATTTCACCATGAATTGGGAGCCCTTGTATGTAATGAAATATTAGATTCGATCTCTCAAGGGTTGTCGTTTCTCATTCATGTATACTTTCCAAGCTAGTGTAAGAGATATTTTTTTGGGTGGATGTAGCAAGGGTGTAAATTGGGCTTCCATGGTGAGTGTGGGTGTTGGGGTTAGAGAGAGAGATTTGGGGGTGGTAAGAGATTAAAGGTAGATAAATAGGGGGTGTTGCGAGATTGGAAGTTAGTGGAGTAGGGGAGAAAGAGAGTGAGATAAGGGGTTAGTAAGGGTTAACGAGATGAGGAAAAGGTTGAGAGAGATATATAGAGTAGGGAGGAGGGGTGTTAGCAAATTTGGGGTAGAGATAGGGGCAGGCGGAGTGTGTGGGTGATTAGGCGTCGTGATGTATTCGATACTTTCAGTGGGAGGTTGGGGGTTGTTATGGAGTTGGAAAGGAGGTCTTGGGGGGTTGTGCAGGGAGAGGTGTTAGGGATTGTATGGGGCTTTTTTGGGGGAATAAAACATGTTTTATGAAATGTGTATGTGTCTTGGTTTTTTAAAACGTAAACACAAACAATTTTTTCTCATAGCCTTCCTGACATCTCATTTGGTTTCCATGAAGTTTCCCATTCATGTGTTTTATAAACACATATACATTATTAAATTCTACAACAAAAACATGTTTTGCAAAACATGCATTCCATCTTAAAGATACTCATCTTTTTGGTTGGACCCATGAAAAAGAGAATGCAAATATTTTTTGTTTTATTGAAAATGAAATTATGTTAACCTATGTAAATACCTCCTATTATATTGCCCCACAAATATTGGCCCACAAATGAAAAAGAGAATGCAAATATTTTATGTTTAATTGAGAATGAAAATATGATAACCTTTGTACATACCTCCTAATATATTGTGTTTTCTCTTCGTGATATATTTCTCTTATAGAGATAGAACTCATATACATTGAATTAGTATCATTACCGTTTCCATATGTTCATTTTTATCTTAAATATTCATACCAATAATGAAAAGAATGTGGAGATAGGCGCGATTGAGTTATAGCAATTCGGGTGAGGCACATGGCATTTAGTATTATAATTATAACCTGGCGTGCAAAAGAGTTATTCTTTAACGAGGCACATCGGCCATTTATGCCATCAACCCTTCGGCTTGCCTCCCGTTTAAAGCGTTGTGTCCATTTCCACTACATTGACATCGTCAACAATGTCTTGAAGCAAATGCTTAACAAGTATATCATACTTATCCATAATCTCGCTTCCAAGAAAATCTTCAAAAACTCGGACTACTTCGTTTCTTCTTCGACTTCCACCGCCACCTTCTTTATAAAATATTGCTGCGATTTTTATTGCTAATCTCAAATGAGATGACCAAAGGTAATTAAAACCAGCAAGGACAAGTTCGAACATTCGGACGATTACTCCTCCCATGTCCGAATTTTGCAGCTTCTCCTTGGACTGAGACAAAATATCTTCTTCTCCCTCTTCAGGGGTTGCTGTGATTAAAGAATTAATTAACCAAAGCCCTCGGTCAAGTGCTCCGCTAATTAGACTTATATCCTTTTCCTCTTCATCATCTTCAGTGGTGTTACGTCTAGAAATAGGGTTTGCACTATCAGCGATAGCGGCAGCATGCATATCTTGGAAACGGGAAATGCAAATACTTACTACATTAACGATAATGTCAACGTATTCGAAATCTGTGACGCAAATGTTTCTGTTTCTTATCCAAGCCGATTTGAGGACTGCCATTCCATTGTATAGGTCTTCATTACATATATCTCTAAAATTCTCGCACCCCAATACATAGAGAGACATTTGAACTGTACAATTGCACATAATCTTTTTACAATCGATATGGCAGTCGTAAAACATCTGACGAAAAATTCTCAAAACCATAGTATGAATTTTCACATGATCGCATCGAGCAGCAAGGTCAGACAGAATATGTACTAACGCAGACAAAAAGTCTTCAGTCAACATCAACAATTCA
>LPNX011223972.1:0-48242 GCA_001517045.1 Pseudotsuga menziesii | reverse complement strand
TATATATATATATATATATATATCATAAAATAAAAAATAACTAAAAAATGTAAACAAAAAAAAAACGTTCAAAACACTTAACCTCACTTATGTCTTGTGCACTTCCAATCAAGCACACCATCTTCCATCGAGGACAGGCATATACCCATTGCTTAGGCAGATACGTTCAAAAACATGTTCGGAGACATGGGATATGAACTCCCAATGGAGCATCAGATATGAGATTCCTCATGAATGTTACTGCTTCTCTTATCTTAGTAGGATTTTCAACCCTGGAATCAACCTATCACCAATGCCAAATCTAAGGTTATCCGAGAACCAATTTCCACATGTCATTATTAACTGTAGTTCGTAACATATTTCCAAATTTTTGTTTGGATGCCTCCTGATAAGCGAAGGATTATGAGTCAATGACATGTTTTATCTGAGATATCAAACCAGAGAAACATTGAATCCTCATAATAGGCTTCTTAAAGAGATCATTTGAATAATCCCTTTCCTCCTCCCTTTGCTTATCTTAAAGGGATGAATCATAGACTTGGATCACTTATATATCAATGGGAGGCTCTATGAATAACTTTCTCAAGGGAGATCACATATTTACTTTGTAATCCCATTTTGATGGGTTTTTAGGAGAACAATTGGCTCCCTCTTGATCTCTAAAATTACCATTTGTTCCAATCTAGTAAGGAACAAGCCATCGATAATAAATGTCTGGGATATTCTCTTTTGTTGACTATATGCTGACACCTGGGAGGATGAATATATAGGATAACTGATCCTGCATTCTATGGATCCTATTAATTCCTCTATACCTCAACACTCAGCTCCCTTTAAGCATACACATGATATGCATACTTCATTACTTGTCATCAGATCAATTCACATCAACCTCCTCTAGTGGATCTTTCCTGCATGTTAAATTTAGTTCAATAGTCAACAATAACTAATATCAATTTTATATAATGGCATAGTCTTAGCATCCATCCATATATTATCTATATTCCATCAAGATAATATTAATCACATGTATGCAACATGTCATGACAATACAAAGAATAAAAAAAATTGGCATATAAATTCCTCCCTCTTTATATTTTCCCTTACGCAGAAGTCACAGTATCATCTTGATATAGTCATCATATTGGACATGTAATTCTAAAGTGTGCAATAGAATCATCATCATATCATCCTCATGCAGTATCACACATTCATTAGCACAATCTAGGTTAAATCATAACCGTATATATGAGAAATTTAACACATGAGGTCATGCTAATTTCATACATGGATGAACTCTAAACCTTTTTCACTTGCAAACTCATATCACATTGATCAATGAATCACAAAACTCTTTACATGGTAAAATGATCAAACTAGAAGGTATCTTAATCATGCAAACCCATGACTATTAAAGATCAAGTTAATATCTAAACACATAAAGAGTTAAATAGACTCCTTACTCACCTCCAAAATACATACCTAAGTTAAAGCTTCTAGGAATCCTAGGCATACTTGACATACCTCTTTAAGAGATCAATTCCACAGCTTGCAAATTCCATTATCTCTTTTCTGATATCATATTTAGGGCATAGACTAGAAGTACCATTGGAGCTGTAATAAACACATCTTTTAAGACCAAAGATTCCCTTTACATGCCTTGTGGTAGCTTCAAACCATGTGCATGGTCCATGTGTCACACAACTCTCTTTTAAGACCTAAGACATTCATTTTCCTCATACGATATCTAGGGAATCAATAATAATCTTCACTACAATGACGCATATCCAATACATGTAAGTGAAATATTATCTTTACAAGGATTTCATGGTGGTTGCATGCAAAGTGCATGGTGCATGAGCACTAAAAGCCTTTTTTAGACCCTAAGAAATCGGTGTTTCTCCTTTGACTATGTTTAAGCCATCAAGAACCATCCTTGGTGCATGAAAACTTGTAATAATGACCATGCAACACATGTACGCCAAAAATGATATTTTTAAGTATGTGTGGTGACTTTGGACCATGCACTTTAAGGCCACATAGGGTCTAAGGCCATATGAGTTTCCTAAATAAGATCAAACATAGCGCTAGGTATACCACTTGAAATAGTGCTATAAATTTCGAAAGGAACTATGCGGTTTAGAGCTAGAAATTGTGCTTGAAAAACATCTAACATAGCATTAGATATAGCACCAGTATTAGCACCAAAATTTGCACTATGAAAATAGCCAGGAATTTCATAAGGAATTATGCTAGGAATGATAGCAGGAATAACACTAAGTATAGATCCACGTATAGATCTAGACATAGCACCAGGAATTATGATAGGAATTTTTGAAGGTATTGCACTAGGAATTTCCCAATGGAAGGGCCAAGTATAGTACCAGGTATAGATCTAGGCATAGCACCAAGAATTGCAATAGGAAGTTTGAAAGGAATTGCAGTAGAAAAGTGCTAAGAAAAATCCAATGTTTCACCTAGGATGGTGTCAGGAATGTTGACACAAGTAGCACCGAAATGGCCATTTTGGAAACTAAGAGACCCTAATTAATTATAAATAACCCTAATGCAATCCTACGGTCCCTAACAACATTAGAGTGTGCCTAATGACATACTAACAATGATGATGATGTATATTGAAAATGATAAATACGGAAATGATGATTTCTACAATATTTAATAGGATTTTGATGACAATGATGATGTCAATGTCAATAATGTTGATGCAGGTTATTATAGCACTGTTTGATATTGATTGGTCCTACTGGCTACATAATGTTAGAAAAACGGGATAGTAGTGCAATAAAAATTAAACAAGATGAAAGTACTCAACACATTATAGAGAGACACATTTATAACATGGTTCCCCCAATATGGGCTACATCTACACACAAATTGTCATTTCCTTATTATTATACCATGTAACAAAATGAAGGGATAGAACCTACAACAACTCTGCTGCACTTATCTTCTCTCTCTCACAGTCTCTCTCACACAATAACAGAGATTTTTTACAATGCTACAATACAATACACAATAGTATTACAATTCTTTCTTTTTATAGGGGAATTACCATGTGAAAATACCATGGGTCACCAAATACTACAGGCCCGCAAAGTGTTGGAAAAAAATTATCCCAAAAATTTCTTTTGGGGGATTCTCCCTCGAACCCCTTCCAAGGGCCCACTGGCCTCTGGACCCCCGCAAGGGACGATATCCCCCCACACCCCCTTGTTGGAATGGGTGTACAGTAAAACTTGGGTACAAACATGGATGGAAAATAACATCTCTAAATCTAGAAGATAAGGCTCCAGAACCAACGCATAATTCACCCTAATGGCATCAAATTAACCATAAAGCCCCTCGATGATCCTAATGGCATCTGATTGCCGCTAAAAACATTTGAGTGAGCCTAATGGAACTTGAATCACTGTAAAATCATGAGGATGATCATGTTGATGATGCATGATGGCAAGGATATTGATGATGATAATTATGATGATGATAGTGAGGTTGAGATGAATGTCTATGATCATGATTATATATGATGATTCCAATGATGATGATGATGTTGATGTACTCATGTATGTTGTTTGTGATGATGGTTATGATGGAGATGATATCAATATCAATTATCATGATTCATGTTATAGTACTTATGGATCTTGATTTATCATAGTGGCACCTAAATGATTGTAATCATGGCACTTTTGGATCTTGATTCATCCTAATGAGGGGTAAATTACGTTAATGTCACCTAAATTTATCCAATGGAATTTGAGTGTCCCCAACAACATTTGATAGACCCTAATGGCATCGAATTGACCCTAACCACATGATGATGATGCATTACAATAATTATGATGGATCTTCTAGATATGATTTGATAATTATAATACTGGCATGTGCAAGCCCTACTATTTATAGGGGTCGCAATGAGTCTAAGGAAGCAATATCATCCTTTCTTATAAGGAAGTAAGGTTCCTTGCTCATTATTATCACAATTATATTGATGATGACGATGATGTACTTGATGAGGTTGATGATGACTACACTGACCATGATGATGTTGATTTATTGTATGATGATGACGATGTCAATGTAAATGATGATAATGCATGTGGTCTCACTTCTAGATCATAATTGATCCTAATGGAACCTAAATGTCTATAATGACATATAAACAACCCTAATATCATCAAAATGATTGCAACACCATCTATATGACCCTCACAATTATATGGCATAAATCCTAATGGTGATGAATGATTGTGAACAATATGGCATATGCATGACCATAATTACAGTAATGACAATGATTTTAGTGGTTAGGGGCCTTATGGTCACGTTGTGTCATATGCATTTATTGTGCAATATAGATATACACCATGGTCATTATGGTTTCTATGGTTATATTATGGTCATTATGGTCATACTTAGCAGTTAGGGTCCTTAGGGGTTAGAGGACTTAGAGGTTAGGGTTTAATGGGTGAAGGGGATAGGGGATTCATAGATAGGGGTTTATAAAGAGTTAGGGTTATGGTTAAATGGGGTTATCGTCACTATGTTCACATTTAGCGGTTAGGGCACTTAGGGGTTAAGAGATTTGGAGTAAGAGGATTTACAAGGAGTTAGGGTGAGGGTTTAACAAGGTTAGAGGTTTATATGGATTTATAATTAGGATTTAATAAGGTTATGTTTTAGGGGATTATGGTGTTAGTGGGATTTCGAGTTAAACCCTAACCATAATTGTCTCAAATGACAAATAAGCAAGAGAGTTAGTTTGGATTTTGGAAGGAATCACCACAATGAAGACCTCCAACATAGTAGAATTAAAACCATGAGGGATGCACTCAATGAATACATTCCAAAATTCACTAGATACTAAGAATACATTCCAATTTTTTTTTGTTGGACAATAACCCTTTGAATAAATCATCTAATTAAAAAACTTCTTATTTTCCCTAAATATCCTAAGAATACATTATTTTTAAACAATTTTTAATTTAAGTTTTCTCCAAGTATGGCGACATGACAAAAGAATTAGATGAGGATTATATATGCACACTAATAGAGTAGTACCTTCCTTCCCTTCCTTATTTTATTTTGAACCAATAAATTTATTGGAGATAAATGGAGATTCTAACAAATCTAATTGTTCTGCGTCATCAAATAGGGTCAAATGGGTCTAAGTTACCCAAAAGAGAAACCAAGCAAAGACACTAGTATCCAAGAACTTGGGTTTTAAATCATCATTATATCATTGTATACATCACTCTCCCTAGTGGGAGAAGGGAAATCACTTCTACAATCTACATACACACATTCCTATCATAGTTTATTTGTTTCTACCCAATGTGATTCATTAGAAAATCCTTCAACCAAGTACTTCTTTCATGTATTGTTCAGATCCACGGCTTCTAATTAAATTTTCAATCAAATCCTTAATTTCAATAAGTCCTATATTTAAGGTTGAATACACGCAACAAATCTATATAAGAGAGTTGGGGAATATGTTGAGCCTTTTAATGCCCAAGAAACTATATAAATTGTTGCAGATGTGAGAACTTTTCATGTCATAAATGTTAGAATATTTAGACACTTAGGAGTTAGTTAAGATCAACTCATGTAATATATCCATTAGGTAAAGTGTATTTCTTTATTACGCATTAGTATACATTTGTAAATATTCTAATCTGACGGTCACGATATGCTCTAGACATAAAGTGATTCGACGGTTCATCTTCTCTTAGATCATACCTACCATTGACCTGTGGCTTAACACCCGATTGGTCCATGATCTCTATTTAAAGAGAATGGAGGGTCCTTGGCTAGTTGATCGATTATGAGAAGCTCATATGTAACTTTCTTTCTTTTACATAATAAATTGCTCCAAGTAGTTATTTGGATGGGGTCGTGGATTGTTTCCCTCTCGAGGGTTTTAACCACGTGAAAAACATCGATGTGTTGATATGTGATCTATTTGTATGAACCGGTTGCTCAAGGTGTTCAGTATTTTGCGAGTATCATGTGTACCCGAACATGGTATCAGAGTGTTTATGAAGAGCCGCTTTCGGCTTTGATCAAGATCTGGAACCAGTGCTGCTAAAACTTTGAAAGGGTTTCTGGTTCTAGAGTTTTTGTGCATTTGTGGCCTATGGGAGCTATTCCATTGCATCTGGAGTGCCATTTCTATTGGAAAATAGTTTTCTTTTCACTGAAAACTGTTTCTGTTTGATCCAGAAACACCCATTTCAACAAATATGAAGGTATAATGTTACAGTGACGGATTTGTTTAAATTATTTTTTTCTCTTGCATATTTTATCAGTTTTATTATTAGATATTTATTGTTTTAGTCTCATACTGTTGCCTTCCCTGGCTGCGTATGCTCTTTTCCATTCACCTTGTGCAATCGCGATGAATCAGAAATAGAAAGGGAAAGTTTTTTTCTTGTCTTCTCGGCTACGTATGCTCTTTGTCGTGCACCTTGTGCGATCACAAAAAATTAGAAACAAAGAGAAAACTTGAAAACGTAGACTTTCCAGGTAAGCTAACAAAGATCTAACCCCATTGTGTGGAAAAAAAAAATTGTTTTTGTTTTTCGTTTTTTTTTTGTGATTTGCAGGGAAAAAAGGCAAGCACGGAGAATGAGAGAGAAGAGTGAAAAAAAAAAACCCCCTTCCTCTTTCCATTCCTTTATGTATCTTTTAAACTTAGCTCACTTAGTCCAAAGTTGTTTTATTCCTTAATAAGTCTTGAGTTTAAGTCTTATCAAGTTATTTTTTAGTGCATGCAATTTCTATTTTCAAGTTACTTTATTGTAAAAGTGTATCTCACTTAAATAAAATAAAATAAAAAGCGAGTCACTTAAGTCTTTTAATTTATTGTCTCACTATTTTAAGTAACATTATTGTAAACGTGAATATCACTTATTCTACAGAAGTGATTCACTTAAAAGCAACTTTAGTGTAAAGTGATTGTCAAAGGTTGATCTTGGAAAGAGGGGAGTTCTTTTTTTTTAGCTGGTCAAGTTAATATCTGCCACGTCACTATTGGGGACATCTTCAACATTTTCTTTGATCAAGCATAACTTCATCATCCAGAATCAGTTTTCAATGCCATTTTTTTTAAAACCGCATATTTTTCAAGTGCTTTACATCCAAACAGTTAGTTTCTGTTCTTTTAGCCATTATTTTACAGTATGTCTGCCCCTTGTGATATTATACTTACAAGTTCTAACCATTTCTCATGAAAATCTTGTATGGAGGATGTTCTGCGAAGTAGGGGACTTTTCAGGATGACCTCAGGGAAAGAAACAAAACCCACTAATGATGATAAGAAAATTAAATGGAAAAATAGATGTGATGAAGCTCATGGATTGATTGGAATGTCAAACTCTACTAATTTGCAATTCCACATATCTGGAATTGATGAACGTGATAAAGCTTGGGAAAAGTTGGAATCTGTGTTTGGTAAACACAATGAAATTCAGGGTCATCCACTTCAGAATGAGTTGATTTCCTTGAATCCAAATGATTTTTCATGCATTCAAGACTATTTATCTAAGTATAAAGCTCTTAGACTCTTATGTGAAGAATGCAAGATTAAGAAAGAAGACAAACAATGTATTTATCATATTCTTTCCAAACTTGGACCTACATATTATGTTTTTGTATCTACATTCTACTCCATGAAAGAATCCTTGACTATAGCTAGCTATCAAGAGCCTAGTATTGAATCCTTTTATGATTCCTTAATTAGAGAGCAAGATAAGCTCATTCATTATGGAATAATTAACAATGCAAATACATCTAGGAAAGCCTTATTGTCCCAATAGAAATACAAGTCCAAGCCTCCCAAGAAACATAATTTTTGCAATAACAAGCCAAACAAAATGGGTCCCAAACCCTCTCAATCAGCTCCTTGTTTAAACAATGACAAAGAATCCAAGCCAAAAGGAAATAAGACTGGGCGTCATTGAAATTTTTGTGGGAAAGACAATCATGATGAATCTAAATGTTTCAAGAAGATGGTAGCCTTGGAAGTAGCAATGAAGAAGCACCACATCAGCCTAGATTCGTCTTCAGAATCTACCTCTCATAGACATGCACTTTGTGCTTCTGGTTACTCTTATATTGCATCTTCTTCTTCCACTTCAAATGCGTTGCTCATTGATTATGGAGCCTCTTATCATGTGGCTAAGGATCAAGCCATATTTTCTACTATGCATGAATGTAACACCAAGCACATATTTGTTGGTGAAGATAGATCTCTAAGTGTTGTAGGATCTAGAACAGTTCCAGTAGAAAATGGTCATTTGAAAATGATGTACTATGTTTTCCAAAAAATTTCTGCAATTTGTTATCAGTCTATCAAATTACTCATTCAGGTGAAGGTAAAACTGTGACGTTTACACCTCACCAAGTTGTAATCAAGGATTTTAAAAATCCTCAAAATGTCCTTGCTACTGGAACTGTTGATGATATTACCAGGTTGTACAAATTTAACAACTTTGGGTCATCACCTTTTCTTTCAGTTTTTGTTGCTCATAGTGATAACTTGAGCAAACTTTGGCATGAGCGATTTGGTCACTTAAATTATCGCTCATTGCAACAACTATTCAAAGACAATATGGTGACTCATCTTCCGATGATATCTTGCAAGGATGGTGTTTTTTCTGGTTGTGTACTCGAAAAAGATCATCAGGATAGTTTTGACAAACGTGCCTCTTGGCATGCCTCGGTTCCCTTGGAGCTTGTGCATAGTGACTTGTGTGGCCCTCTTCCATTTGCTTCCTTTTCTGGTTTCACATATTTCTTAACTTTCATTGATGACTACTCCAAACGCACTTGGGTTTACTTCCTAAAACTTAAGAGAGAAGTATTTAACATGTTCTTGGCCTACAAGGCCCTTGTTGAAAAACAATCTGGTCATCAAATAATTAATTTAAGATCTGATAATGGAGGAGAATATGTTAACAACAAGTTCACTACTTTCTACACTGAACAAGGAATCCAACAACAACACACTATTCCATATACACCACAACAAAATGGTGTAGCTGAACAGAAGAACCGCACTTTAAAAGAAATGGCTAATGGTATGATCCAATCTAAGGGACTAAGTCTTCAATATTGGGCTGAGGCCATAAATTTTGCAAATTACATAGTTAATCACACACCCACTAAAGTTTTACAAGGTATAATATCAGAAGAAGCATAGAGTAAAATTAAACCAAATGTAAGTCACTTCCGTGTGTTTGGTTGTGAAGCATGGGCTCACATTCCGGAGGAAAAATGAAAAGCATTGCAGCCTAAAATTGAAAAGTGCATATTTGTTGGATATTCTAAAGATGTAAAAGGTTATAGAATTCTTTAGCCACATTCTCATGATATAATCATTAAAAGAGATGTTAAATTTGATGAAAATCTCTTGGCCTGTGAGCCTAACTTAGTGGGTGTGCCATCTTTGGCTTATGAGCCTAATTCATAGATTGTTCCTTCTTCTTCTTCTTCCAACTTCCTTGATAGGTTTCCAACTCCAGTTTCTGATGATGACAGTGAGGATTAAAATCCACCTCTGCCTTCTCACGTTCCTCCAATTGCACCAGCACCAATAATTCCTCGATGGGTCCATTCAACATGTGAAGCAGCTGGTGATCTTGCCAGTGATCCTAGAGATCAACGTCAAACACGTTCTCAGTTTCAGTGAGCCTCTTCTCTTTTGGCTCAAGTTTCTAAGAATCATGATCCATAAACTTTTGTAGAAGCTTCAGGAAATCCAGATTGGGATGCAACTATGGATGAAGAATACCGTTCCTTAATGGTGAACGATACTTGGGATCTTGTTCCTCTTCCAAAAGGAAAAAAACTTGTTAGATGTAAATGGGTCTACAGAACTAAGTATGCATCAGATAGAATTATTAAAAGACTTAAGGCAAGGTTAGTTTCCAAAGGTTTTTCTCAAGTTGAAGGGATTGACTACAATGAAACCTTTGCTCCTATCGCAAAAATGAACTCCATCCGCTTTGTTCTTTCCATTGGAGCCTTACATAACTAGGAATTCCATCAAATGGATGTCAAGTATGCCTTTTTACATGGTGATTTACAGGAGGAAATTTACATGGAACAACCTCCTGGATATGTTCAGAATAACTCTAGCCTTGTCTGTCTCCTTAAGAAATCCTTATATGGCCTTAAATAAGCTCCTAGAGCTTGGTATGCCAAAATGGACAGCTTTCATTTTGACACTTGTTTTTCTAGATGCCATTCTGACCCCAATGTATATACCAAGAAATTAGGAAACCATCTCATCATACTTGTTCTTTATGTTGATGATCTTATCCTTACTGGTAGTGACCCTAAACTTTTAACCCATGTGAAATCCAATCTTAAGCAAAATTTTGAAATGTCAAACTTAGGACATTTGCATTATTTTCTTCGTCTCCAAGTCTTTCAAACCAAAGAAGGAAACTTTCTTTCTCAATCTAAGTATGCTTGTGACCTTCTTCGTCGCTTTCACATGGAAGATTGTAAACCAACCCCTTCTCCCTTCCAGTCTGGAGTCAAACTTCTGCCACTTGTACTTCCCCTGAAGTAGATGCCACCTTGTATCGTCATCTTGTTGGTAGTCTTTTATACTTGACTCATTCTCGTCCTAACCTTTCCTTTTTCATTGGTCTTGTTGCCCGTTATATGCAAACTCCTCATGAAATTCACTGGAAAGCAGCAAAAAGAATACTTCGATATATTTGAGGTACAATTTAGTTTGGGATTCATTACAATACAAGGGGGAAACCTTTGTTGGTTGCTTTCACTGATTCAGATTGGGTCGACGATCCTAATGATTGAAAGTCTACTACAGGTTATGTTTTCAGTCTGGGATCTGGACCTCTCAATTGGGCTTGTAAGAAAATACAAGCTCTTGCTCTTTCTTCGGAAAAAGCAGAATATCAAGCCATAGTTAATGCCAGCTAGGAAGCTTTATGGCTTCGACAAATCCTATCAGAGTTTGGATTCGAGTAGCAGCAGCCTACTCCACTTTGGTGTGAAAATCAAAGTGCCCTCAAGCTTGCCAAAGATCTATTTCTACATCAACGCAGCAAACACATTGAGCTACACATGCACTTCATCATAAATCTTGTTCATGATCGTGTTCTTGAAATGCTCTATTGCCCTACAGATGATCAAGATGCAGACATCTTCACCAAGTCTCTTACAGAAGCAAAGTTTTCTAAAATTTGATCTATGTTAGGAGTTCAGGAATGTGTCCTTAAGGGGGGGTAGGCTCTAATGCCTCCTTCCTTCTCCTAATAGTGTCACTTTTGTAAATCCTTCAATCCTATCCCAAGTTGTTCTTAAGGGGGGATGTTAGGATATTTAGACACTTAGGAGTTAGTTAAGATCAACTTGTGTAATATATCTGTAAGGTAAAGTGTGTTTCTTTAGTATGCATTAGTATGCATTTGTAAATATTCTAATCCGATGGTCATGATATGCTCTAGACATAAAGTGATCCGACGATTCAACTTCTCTTAGATCATACCTACCATTGATCCGTGGCTTAACACCCGATTGGTCCATGATCTCTATTTAAAGAGCATGGAGGGTCCTTGGCTAGTTGATCGATTATGAGAAGCTCATATGTAAATTTCTTTCTTTTGCATAATAAATTGCTCCAAGTAGCTATTTGGCTGGGGCCATGGACTGTTTCCCTCTCGAGGGTTTTAACCATGTGACAAACATCGGTGTGTTGATTTATGATCTATTTGTGTGAAGCGGTTGCTCAAGGTGTTTGATATTTTGGGAGTACCTTGTGTACCCGAACAATAAAGAGGGTTGTAGACATAGAAGAACAAAGATAAAGAAGAGCATTTAAGAGAACACATATATCATTGTGGACCTTGAAAACGGTGAACGAGTGCAATCTAAATACATATATTCACCACCCCTCTATCCTCAATCTAAATAGATATATTCACCACCCCCTCTATTCTCATACATAGACTTTAAACTCCCCAATACTTAATCCTAAACTATCCAATATCTTTTTGTTTTAACATATTGTACATTCCCCTTGACAACAAAATTTTAATTTAATTTTTTAAAAATTTAAACCCCCAATATAAACCCACATGATATATTATCACCTATTTAGTAAAACTTATGTGGCTAATAACCCTTCCTTTATTGATATACTTTAATAAAACTTAAAGATTGAAGACGAAAAACTATCAATATAGACATTAGAAAGTCACCTAATTGACTTAAATGCACATACTCAAAATAGTATTATTATTGTAAAGATGACCTCTTACTTGTCCATTATAAATCATTGCACTTTACTAAATTAAAACATTAATAATGTGATTATGTAGTTCCATAATATTGTCAAAGAAATAAGATAGAAACCTTTTATTCTTGTAAAAATAATTTTAAAAATGAAAAATAATAATATAAAATAATAACAATGTAGTTACACTAATATAATTCCAAAACATACAGAGATATGAATTGGCTTAAAATAAACCAACTAAAATCCACTGTACTAAACATGTTCATATACAATAGAATAAAACATTTAAAAGGTGGTATGGTGTACTCTATGCAAGAATGAATATCACTTAAACTCTATGTCAGTGGATGTTTCTTTTTGGACTTGCTTATGAAAATGATTAATTAATTGGGAAACATGTGTTATTTTCTTTTCTTTTGATGTGTTTGAGGTATTTATACAACTCAATCTATGGGTAGATAATTTTACAAATTTTGATGAAGTTCCCGCCTTTGCATGGTAAAGACCTTGTTCGCAAATCTCTAAGAAACGCATCTTGGATTCAAGAAACTCCCATCTAGTTATAAGCTACTATAGTTTACCGCATTCCTTTTTCACTATTTTTTCTCAATCGAATGATAGCACGAATAACAGAGGAGGATGTGGTGTCGGTGTAGGGTTTGAATGTTAGAGACTTGACATTTTCGTGACGGCAATGCCATATGTAGAAGCACATCTCGGGCATTCTTCTCTAGAAGAGCCATTCGAGCACAACAATCTCTATTCTTTGATGCTCAATTCGTTCAAGGGTTTTATCAAGAAAGACAATTGGAATTCAAGCCTTTCATCTTGCATTGAGACGGGAGGCAATTGTATTCAATCTCTGCTCATTTACTAATCTTTCAACTTTAAAGTGAACAATGCCAAGTCAAGTTAGGCTTGCCATTTAGGCCATACTCTCAATTTTTGGATTAGTTTTGTGCATATACAATAAATTGGTTAAACCTAGACTTTTGTGGTGGATTTTCTCAGCTTATCATTCGTTTGATTCTTGCGGTGTCCCATTATTTCTCTTGAATTATGAAATGGGTTCATTGGATTTCTACTAATATCGGTTAAGCCTAGACTTTTGGATTTTCTCAGCTTATCATTAGTTCGATTCTTGCAGTGTCCCATTAATTATTTCTCTTGAAATATTAAATGGTTTTATCATTTGCCTGCATGTATCCATCGGTAATGGGATCAGTCCATAATTACATGTGGTAACACAAACAAATCCGCCTTCATTTGTTGGAAATTTTAATTACACGCAGATCCGTATTTGAGCCCAGCCAACTCTGTCAGAGTCTGTATCAGTCAAGATCTTTTTGGTCAATCTGACAAGAGTGAAGACTCACTCCACGATTCAACAATGTAAACCAGTCGAATTAATTTCTGAAGCTAAGTTGTTAGGTAGATAGTAATTACAGTCTTTAATCGTGAGTCAGTCGATTCATGTAGAAGCAATTTTCAGGTTGCCTATAAATAGAAGAAGGAGATTGTAAATCAAGTTAGTCACAAGGGACAATAGACAGCAGAACTCACGAGAGAACTCTAGGGTGAGAAAAAGAGAGAAGTTGAAGCTCAAGCTTATGTGTATGTGATTCTTTCAAAGAGCCAAAGCTCTGTAAAAGGATCAGTCGGTGAGCCGACAAGTTTGTAATAAGTTTGTTATTTCCACACAAGTTATATATAAGAAATAGTTTATGGTTGAATGCATGTTTATTTAACCGCACAATATTTCCAGATTTACTTGTGTAATTTTTTTTACAATTACGGTTGAGTGATTGAACAAGAACCCATAAATTTCTCACTCCCGTGAAAGTTCTAGGTTTTAGAGCACATTGGTCGACTCAAGTCTTCCTAAATATTTCGGTATATGTTTTTATAAGTTATGTTGAATTGTTAATGTGTCGATTTTTACTTCATCTTACTCACAGGTGAAAAACATTTGTAATTTCTTAAGTCTTTTAGACTAAGAAACATACTTTGTATATTTCAACTAAAACTAGACCAAAGTAAGTGAATCAACAAGGTTGGTTGAGTAAACTGACTAGTGGTTAAAGTGATCAGCCGACCAGTGGCCGAAGAGGTCTATCGACTAGTGGTTGAAGTGAAGTAATCGACTAGTGGTCGAAGAGTTCTGTTGACTAGTGGTTGAAGTGAAGTAATCGAGTAGTGGTCGAAGAGGTCAACCAACAAGTGGTCGAGGTAAAACCAGTCGGTAGAACTGACAAGTAGAGGTAAATCAGTTGGGTCTAAAAGGCTGACCAAATTTTATAAATGTGTCTAGTCGGGAGTTAGACAAGTTTCACCTGATAAGTAAACAAAAGAAAAAGAGGTCGGGGTGAAAAAATAATTTTTATTATTAACTGAGCGGTAAACTCAAGTTTAGTTGGCTTGGTTTAGGCTAACTCATATTAGAGAAATGTTTAGGAAAGAAATCTTGTCTTAAAAAGTGGAAAAGTAATTTTCTAAGGAAAGTTAATTAAAAAAATTAAAAATGGCTTCTACTTCTGGTTCATTGCAAACTCCAATTTTTATACGAAAGAATTATGAATATTGGTCTTTAACTATGAAGGCTTTGTTCAGAGGTCAACATGTCTGGGAGATAGTCCAGCATGGTTATGCAGAACCAACAGACATGACAACATATAACAATCTCACACAAGCTGAGAAAGATGTCCTGAGGGAACAGAGGAAGAAAAATGGAAAAACTCTGTTCTACATACACCAAACCATGTATGAAAGCATACTCCCAAGAGTAGCAGAAAAAAATAATGTTAAGTAGGCATGGGATACATTGGAGACCGTCTATTAAGGTTTGGATAAGGTAAAGACATCGAAGCTTCAGATTCTAAGAAGAGATTTTGAATCTTTGTCCAAGAAATATTCAGAGACTGTAGACACATTCTACACCATAATTGTTGGTTTGATAAACCAACTAAAATCTCATGGAGAAGCCATAGAAGAACAAAGGGTGGTTGAAAAAATTCTCAGAAGTCTTCACCCAATATTTGAGAACTTGCTTGTGACCTTGGAAGAACACATAGACATGTCGACATTTACCATTGATGAGCTGCAAGCTTCACTCATCAATCATCAACATAGACTCAACAGAACATAAACATCATTGGAAGGTGCATTCGCAGCACCGTCATCCATAAACCGTGGTAGAGGCAGGGGGAGGAACAACCTCAGAGGCAGAAGAATAAGTTCTTCCAGAGGAGGATGAGGCAGAAGTCCTACAAATGTCTCTGGTAGAGGAGATAATTAGAACCCAAGTTAGCCAAGTGGCCAGAGGTTTGATAAATAAAAAATTCAATGTTATTATTGTAAGAAATTTGGTCATTATGCATATGAATGCAGGAAGAAACAGTATGACCAAGGAAGGAAAAGCCCAAATCAGTCGACCAGCACCAGCACTTTGACAAGTGCAATGTTAATGGCATCGACATCTCCAATTGAATGCAATGTTGTTCAAGAAAGTCCACATGACATATGGTACTTAGATTCAGGCTGCAACAATCATATGACTGGTAATTTAAATTTGTTTTCCAGTCTAGATAATTCAGTTCAAACTCATGGTATACTTGGAAACTATGTCCAAGTTACTGTTTTAGGAAAAGGCACTGTTGATTTTCTAACCAAATAGGGGGGGAGTAAGTATACCCTAATGTCTATCATGTTGAAGGTCTGAAAAACAATTTTGTAAGAATTGGACAACTGATACAGAAAGGCTATAGAGTCTATATGGAAGATGATCACTGTGTGATTAAAGACAAGTGTCTAAGCGACTAACTGATAGAAAAAGTGCCAATGACAAGCAACCACTTGTTTCTATTGAGGATAGTTCTCGACATGAAAGGGAAGACAAACACAAGAGTTGCATTCAAGGAAGAAAGTAAAGAAATATTTGAGTCCCTCGACAAGAAAGAAAATGGCAGCGCTAATTTGCAAGTTGTTTTTCAAATAAAAGTTCAGGATAAATCCTGGTTGTGGCATTTCATATTTGGACATCTGAATTTTGGTGGGATGAAGCTACTGCACACAAATAATATGGTAAAAGGATTGCGATTGATCGATAGACTAGAGAGGGTTTGTGAAGGATGCATTTTTGGCAAGCAACACAGAGAGACTTTTCCAATAGGAAAGTCATATAGAGCATGCACACCACTTGAAATTGTGTACTATGATATTTGTGGTCGAATGCAGACATCATCCATTAGTGGCTACAAATATTTTCTAACTTTTATTGATGACTACTCAAGAAAAACATGGGTATATTTTTTGAAACATAAATCTGACGCATTTAGTTATTTTTAGCAGTTCAAGGCACTCGTGGAGAACCAGAGTGGACACCACATCAAGATCTTAAGGACCGACAAAGGAGGTGAATATGTTTAAAATGAATTTCTAAATTTTTGCAAGACCCATGGCATACAAAAGCAATTTACTGCACGGTATACACCTCAGCAAAACGGTATTGCCGAAAGAAAGAACAAAACCATCATGGAGATGGCATGTAGCATGTTGGAAGCCAAGCATTTGCCAAATGAATATTGGGGTTAAGCAGTCACAACTGTCGTATACATTATGAACCGGTGTCTGACAAAGAGTGTGAAGAACAAAGTTCCCCAAGAAGCATGGACAGGTATGAATCATAGCGTTTCTGATTTAATTTTTGTTGTTGTTGTGTTGCATATGCTCATGTTCCAGATGAGCTAAGAAAGAAGCTCAACAAGAAGGGACAAAAATGTATTTTTGTTGGTTATTCTCAAGACACAAAAGCATACAAGTTGTATGATCCTATCACAAGGAAAGTGATAATCAGTCGAGATGTTCAATTTGTCGAGAATGAATCATGGGATGGAAATGTCTACATAAATGTCAAGATTGTGTTGAATGTCGACAATGACGATATGGAGGAGGAAGTGGTTCAAAAACCACATGTAATTCAACCGGTCGCAGCACCATTGACTCCCATGACACCATGACATGGTTCATCACAAGGACCATCGACACAAGTAGCAACTCAAGCTACACCAACATGCACACCAAGATGACAACATAATCCATCAAACATTTCGTCAAGGTCGACATTGACAGAACCGGTGAACATAAGAAGTATGCATGAGATATATGAAGCCGGTACACCAAATTCATTCTCTCTCTTCGCATTATTTTCTCCTATATATGATCCACTAACATTTGAAGAAGCTATTGAAGAAGAAGTATGGGCACAAGCCATGGATGAAGAAATAGAATGCATTGAGAAGAACTAGACATGGGAGCTGGTACATGTACAAAAAGACAAAGATGTAATCAGTGTCAAATGGATTTACAAGACCAAGCAATATGTTGATGGGAATGTGCAGAAGCACAAAGCAAGAATGGTAGCAAGAGGGTTCACACAGTAGCCCGACATAGACTTCAATGAAACGTTTGAACCTGTTGCACACATGGATACAGTCAAAACAGTCTTGGCCATTGTTGCACAAAACAAATCACCTATTCATCAAATGGATGTTAAGTCGGTATTCTTAAATGGCTATCTAGAAGAGGAAGTATATGTGGAACAACCACAAGGGTATGAAGTTTCAGGTCAAGAGAATAAAGTGTACAGGCTGAAAAAGGAACTCTATGGTTTGAAGCAAGCTCCTAGAGCTTGGTACAGTTGGATTGATTCCTATCTCACTGAAAATGGATTTCAAAGAAGTGAAAGTGAACCAAAATTGTACACCAAAGTGAATGAGCAAGGTAAGATGTTAACTGTCTTCTTGTATATAGATGATTTAATATTTATTGGTGATTTTGGCATAGCATATTTTAAAGAAGTCATGGAAAGTGAATTTGAAATGAATGATTTGGGGCTTATGAAGTTTTTCTGAGCATTGAAGTTCAACAGTCTAAAAGTGGTATTTTTATATCACAGACAAAGTATGCAAGTGAAGTTTTAAAAATATTTAACATGTCTAATTGCAAGACAACCCCGACACCAATGATAACATGTTTAAAATTGAGCAAGGATGATGAAAGATCAATTGTAGATCCTACGCTGTTTAAAAGGCTTGTTGGCGGCCTTATGCATTTAACAACAACAAGACCAGAAATCATGTATGGTGTAAGTCTGATCTCAAGGTTCATGGAGTCACCAAAAGACTCACACTGGCAAGCATGGAAAAGAATTCTGAGGTATGTAAGTGGCACAAAAGACCTTGGTATTATATATTGGTTACACTGACAGTGACAATGGAGACAACATAGATGACAGGAAGAGAACATCTAGGTACACATTTCATTTTGGTACAGGTGTTGTTTCATGTTATTCAAATAAATAGCCCATAGTAACTCTGTCTTTAGGAGAAGTAGAGTATGTTGCAGCGACAAGTGCTGCATCTCAAGCTATCTGGATGAGGAGAGTGTTAAAAGACTTGTCACAGAACCATCAAGAACCAACAACCATTATCTATGACAACAATTCAGCCATTGCATTATCCAAGAATCATGTGTTTCACAAGAGAACCAAGCACATCGACACAAGGTTTCATTTCATAAGAGAGTTGGTGAACAACAAGGAAATTTGTTTGGAATTTTGCAAGTTTGAAGATCAACTTGCAGACATATTTACAAAACCATTGGCAAATGACACATTCAAGTATCTGCGTAGTTATCTTGGAATGACAAGTTCTCCAAAGTGAACTCTGTCATAAATAGAGCATGTCTAAGCTCTGAAACATTTTGTAAGTTTTGTTTTAAAAATCCCCATCTGCTAATAATTAAGAGAGAGTGTTGGAAATTTTAATTAATCGTAGATCCGTATCTAAGCCCAACCAAATTTGTCAGAGTCTGTATCAGTCAAGATCTTGTTGGTCAGTCTATCAAGAGTGACGACTCCACGATTCGGCAATGTAAACCAGTCGAATTAATTTCTGAAGCTAAGTTGTTAGCTAGATAGTTATTACAGTCTTTAATGGTGAGTCAGTCGATTCATGTAGAAGCAATTTTCAGGTTGCCTATAAATAGAATAATAAAATTGTAAACCAAGTTAGTCACAAGACAAAATAGACAACAAAACTCATGAGAGAATTCCAGGGTGAGAAAAAGAGAGAAGTTGAAGCTCAAGCTTCTGTGTATGTGATTCTGTGGAAGAGCTGAAGCTATGCAAAAGGATCAGTCGGTGAGCTGACAAGTTTGGATCGACAAGTTTTTAATATCTTTGTTATTTCCGCACAAATTATATATAAGAAATATTTTATGGTTGAATGCATGTTTATTTAACCACACAATATTTCCAGATTTACTTGTGTAAATGTTTTTACAATTATGGTTGAGTGAAAGAACAAGAACCCATAAATTTCTCACTCAAGTGAAAGTTTCAGGTTTTACGGCACATTGGTCCACTCAAGCCTTCCTAAATATTTGGGTATATGTTTTTATAAGTTATGTTGAATTGTTAATGTGTCGATTTTTACTTCATCTTACTCACAAGTGAAAATCATTTGTAATTGCTTAAGTCTTTTAGACTAAGAAATATACTTTGTATATTTTGACTAAAACCATACCAAAGTAAGTGAACCGACAAGGTCGGTTGACTAAACCGACTGGTGGTCGAAGTGATCGACCGACTAGTGGTCGAAGAGGTCAACCGACTAGTGGTCGAACAGGTCAACGGACAAGTGGTCGAGGTAAAACCATCGATAGAACCAACAAGTAGGTCTGTCGATAGAACCGACAAGTAGAGGTAAATCAGTCGACCAAAGTTTATAAACTTGTCTAGTCTGGATTTAGACAAGTTTCACCCGACAACTAAATAAAAGAAAAAGAGGTCGAGGTGAAAAGTTAATTTTTATTATTAACTGAGCATTAAACTCAAGTTTAGTCGGCTTGGTTTAGGCTAACATCATTCAATATCAGTGTCATCTTAGCCTAGCCTTCCTATCTTAATTGGGGGGAGGGAAAGGAGTAGGCAAACTAATCTTTGTATTGTTGATTCTTATAAGAAAGACATAAGCATAGGTGGAAAGGTTGAATGGCTAGTATTAGGAACTATACCAACCTAGGATTCAATTCGAAAATTGTGCTCAAGAAATACAGAGGAAGAGGATTTTGTCAAAACACAAAGACCGCCTTAAAGATTCGTTTATCTGATGGAATGATCTCGGCCATATGCACTTAAAGTTAAATTCCAATGTTGAGCTAACTGTAAGTCAATGGAATCAAAACTCTCAAACCTATATAATTGAAAGCATATCATTGCTCCTACTCCAAACAGTAAAAATGGGTTTATTTCTAATAAGTAGAAGAAGGTGTGCATGTGCCAGAAACTTCCTTCTACTATCATTCAAGTGTGCTTCAATGTCAAGTTTATTGATTCCCAACATTAATTGAGTTTCAATCTCCCCAAAACCTTATTATTTCGAAAATATTTTAGGGTTTATCATGTTCAGAGGGTTTGAAGATAAAAATATCATGACTTTATGTAGTCAGTTTCCCTCAGAATCTTACAAGTTTGAAGATGGAGGAGAACAAGATTTTGTGAAAGCTATGAGAAGTGTGATGATGGGGTTTAACAAGATGATGCCACTAAAATTACAATGTTGTTCCTCCTCTTCTTTTATGAAATTAAAAGACGTAACCTTAAGCTCTCGTAGATTTACAGCATAAGCTATTACCTGTCACGGACTTATTGCTCGGAATAATGAGAGTAATTGACAATGGAAAAGCCATGTTCTGTAGTCGTAGCTCAATTGATTCAGCTCATTAAAAAAATCATGCAGGTTATCTGCTTACTTTTCTTTCATTTTTACTCTGGAAGAATTATGTTATTAAGATCAACAGAAGCTCAGACAAGACCAAACAATTGAATGTAGTACTATTTTAGTATTTCTTAGGCTTTTTTTCCCTCTATATTTCAACTCCTGTTCTATTCACTCATATCTTTAATTGCTTAACCCTTCTTAAGTTTCACACCTATGGGACATTGTCTCTTTCTCTTGTGCTCCTTCCTGCTCCTTCCTGGCATTCCAATTTTGTTAGTTTTGTAAAGCAATGCTACCGTACGATGGGAGTTTTATCATCCCATAGGCCAATGGGACTTGTTGAAATTTTTATAAAATTATGTTCTATTCAATACAATACGTATCACATCAATACCCACCTATGGGATGTTGTCTCTTCCTCTTATGCTCCATCCACATTTCAATTTTCTTAGTTTTTTAAAGCAACATTACTTGCACTGGGAGTTGTTTCATCCCCAAGCTAATGGGCCTTGTTGACATTTTTATAAAATTATGTTATATTCTATTCAATACTTTGCGTTGAAATTGGGAAATTGGACTTAGCTTACGATGTGGCAGAATTATGTTATCCTATCGAGAAATTACTTTGTTATAAAACAAAATACTGTGAGTTTATAGGTGCTTGTATTCTAGAAAAATTTAATTCATGACATATGTCACACATCTCTGAATACATATATGGTTTTAAAATCTAAAGGAAGATCCTCAAATACCTTTCCCATTGAGATTATGATTATATGTGTGTCAATTTAGCTTTTTAATATAGAGTTTAGATTTTGATATCTCTTTCGCTGCAAACAATGAATATTGGTGTGTTATTTCTCTTGCTTTATTTTTGTCTCTTCTAGTGAGTTTTCATTAAGATAGATCCCAAGTGTATTCTTTGTTATCTTCCCTCTAGATATAGCCTTTTTTATGTGTCTTAGCGAGTTGGGAAGCTAGTTGCATGTAATGCAACTCATCTTCCAATTTTTATCAAAGCTTTGGAGGTGATAAGAACAATGATTTTTTTTCTTATATTTCCAATTTCGGCTTCATTTGGAAACTTTTTCCTAGTATTTTCATTGCCTTTTCCAAATGTGTCCAATTTGGGATTAATTTGGATACCTTTTACTATACTGTAGGATGTAACAGTGTTCAGATTGCTCCTTGCTTCAAATCCCTCTCTTTTTATTCAACATAAACAAATCCTTACACAAAAAGATAAATTTCACTAAATAATTACAATCTACATGAGTCCTCGATCATATATAGTAGGTTGTTTTAGATATCCTGGTAAGTGAGAACTTTATGGTGTTTATGTAAAATATAAATTTAAAAAAGTGGACATTATTTCCGAAAAATTTACTATTTTCTAAACTCATAGCTATTTTATTCTTGTATTTAAATTTAGATACAACTGCAAAAGAGTTCATATATTCTATCATGGCCAGTCACTCATAGTAGTAGTTATCACAAAATTTCTGGAAGACTTCTTTTTACTCATTGCTTGGTGGTCTTTTCATCAATGTCAATATGGTTTTTAGCTAATTAACACATCCTGGATCACATAAGGACTAGAATGGTAATAACAGGAGTCCAAACAAATGCAGAGTATGGGATTTAAAAGATGATTCTCTATCCCTTCTATTCTTTCTTGAGCTAGTTCAAATTCCAGTTTCATTCACAACATCTTCCACCAAATTGTATTTTGGTTGGATTCCTTTTTCGTATATTCTGGCATTCTGATTAATTATTTCAACTGAATTAGTCCACCATTCATGCCTGAAATGGATTTTCCCATTTTCCAAATGAACTATGTTAGTTGCTAAGGTGTCTTCCTTATTCTTCAAATTACACTAGACATGCTTACAAAAGATATTGTTGAAACTTTTTATTTTGATCTTGAAACAATGTATCATCCTGTCTAGTGTTTAAAAATTTAATTCCATCCAATTGTTCATCAAGTTGATTATAAATTTGAAGTCACCTATGTATTGAATACTCATAAGGAATTTAATGATGAATAGTATCATATTTTTTGCACTGTTTAAGTTTTTCTAAACTTCATTGTATTCAAGTTCAAACAAAAACACAACTAGGTAAGTCAGATCATTAGTACCTTGGCTTAAGAGTATCACTTTTGATAAGCTCCTAATTGATAAGCAAGAGCCATGGTAAAAATATGTATACCTGATAAGCATGATGTTTCCTTTTAGCCCCGATCTTCTGCAACTCAAAATCAAAAAGTTCGTGTCTAAGGATTCACTTTTATGGAAATTTGAAATCGAGATAGCTACAACTCAAATCCAATGTTTTGGATCCCCCTTATCTACTTGATATTGTACTGACCAACTAATCTCATCATACTGAATGGTGCAAAGGTAAATATTAAATTCACAAGAACTTTGTATATAGGTTTTGCATATTTGTACAATTATGATGATTCATGTGACAAATTATTTAATTTGATTAGAGGCTTCAGAATTCACAAAATTTATATTGCAGTAACTCCCAACATCACAAGTTGTTAGTAACATTACTATGTAATCAGGGTGCTGCAAGTCTATACATTTTATAACTTTTAGTTTTTATAATTTGTGTTTAGGACCTTTTCCCGGTCTCTATTCCTAATAATTAAATATACATGTTCTGTCTTGGAATCTTTACCAATGTTTTTTTATCTATATTGTATACATCACCTATTTCCTCAAATTTTTAGTTTTCATCAGAGAGACATGGCTCTATAACTCTGTAAGTAATCCTGAATTGAGTTCACAATCCATGCTGGCGATCCAAGTCAAAACTCCACCAAAAATCCTAGGTAAAAAATAGTGAGAATTGGTGTCAATCAATAAGTTTTCCAAGTTTTGCAAAGTTTATGTTCCCTATTTTTAGATTGCGTGTTTATGTTTTCCCATACCAAGACTTATGGATTAGAAAAATGTCTGACATATCATGGGCACTATGCATATATTTTCCACTTGTGCAATTCTCAGGATAATACGTAGTTATTTGCAATTGTAGCTAAAGCTAATCTGAAATAAATCCACCTAGCATTTGTCATAATGTAGTGTAAATAGATAAAATGATTTATCCAATTGAGTTACACAAATTACCAGCTCTCGTGGCCCAAACCAGTTGCATCCACATGAGTTGGTTGTGGTTACAGCTTAAGGCATATAGTTGACCTAGATCTAAAATAGACGTTGGTTGCAGCGTTGGACTATAAGGTAGTTGCATATCCAATTTGCACATCATTCGCTAATCTATTATACAAAATATCATTCGTGTTCCATAATGGAGGAAAATGAATCAAGAGATACATATTGTACAATCTATATGGTCACTCTGCCCCTTTAAAAGGGGTTTGCATCTCAGGGGATTTGATCCCTCTCAATGCTTGATTGTTAAGATGTATCTATGTTAGTGTTATGTGAAAATTACATGCTGTTATCCACCTGAATGGTACCTCTCCGTCTGAGTGCTGACATTCGCTATGTTGGCACACAAAAGGACATTTATTGATTGAGGGTTGCCCAAAACACTATAGATGGGATTATTAAGAACTACATTTATCATCCATCTAGCTGGTTATTTTTACCTTTTAAATATGTTAAGTCTTGTACGCGACTCTTCTTATATGCAACTCGCGTGTTGTACGCGAGTGTCGGTTATTGAATCTCGCGTATAGATTTGTATGTGGGTTACCCTTAGAGCAACTCGCGTGTCATACGCGAGTTTCCAGTATTGATACCTGCGAACACCTTCCTTTGACATTTAAAATAAAAACTCACGATTACTTGAGATTAGTTAAGCACTTAACCTTAATCACCTTAACTGTCTCAACCTCCTCAACCTTTGAAACTGCCTTATTTCACCAAGTATAAATACAGGCCTTGGGGAGGGTGTTAAACATATACACTTGGAGAGCAAAGTTATGCTGGTGGAGTTTATGTAGAAGCCTTTGGATCAGTGGAACTCAGAATCCTTTGGTCGCATAGGAGTTCTTGTCTCAGGCGTTGGTTGTAATCTGAACTCTTTCATTATTTTTAATAAAAAGAATTCTTCTTCCATATGTGTCTTGAATGTCTCTCATATATTGTGGTTTGATAAATATTTATGTTTCGACACTCTGTATATGATTTATCTAACCTGTTTATATATATGTATCATCTTGTATTTGGAGGATTGACTCTTGACAGGTGAAGGAGAAGCATCCCTGAAGGCTTTGGAGGAGAAGCAGATCGGAAGAGGACAAGCTAGGATCAACCGTCATGTATCGGGTGAGTCTTTTCTATCCTCCTATTTCCTTTACTGCACTCTAGAGTAAATTTCTTGCAAGTTTCACGAGTATGTTGGTAACCGCAGACCTTCGGTTATAAGGTGTTTATTCATGTACAACAGAACTGGCGACTCTGCTGGGGAGCCCAGATTGTTGTAGGTTGTTTTTGTCACCCCTGACTAGTCTTTGCTTTGAAGTTTGTGTGTGGTCTTTTATCCTGGTTCATACTTATCACAGTGTTTGAAATTCTTGTGTATTTTTCTTATTTTTTGAGAAAAATTTTGCACCTGTACGCGGGTTTCTCTTCTTCACAGTCGTGTACAGAGGTTTGCATATGCGGGTTGCTCTCTTGGACAGCCGCGTAGAGTACGCGATTTGCCCTTATACACAGTCACATAGAAGCCTAGAAATAGGGATTTTTTAGGATTGGGTTTGCTTGTCCCTCTCTTTGTTTAATTCATGTTTGTTAGTTGGCTTTATTTATGAATACTGTGTTGTTTGTCTGAAGACCATTGATGACCACACTTTGTGCTTTTTCAAAATCCCTTGGGTTTCTTTTGTTTGGATTGTCTTCTGTTTGCATGCTGAAGTAGCTTGGCCTGTTGGGTTATAGGTTAGAGTGTCTCTATCCAGATCAGTGATTAGGGTCTTGGGCATTGTTTTTCTAGTCTATCTTTTGATGATGGTTGGTTTGTCACTTACCTTTATGAGTTTATAGTGATATTTTGTCATTGTGTGCACCCTAGCTAGGGTTCCTAGTCTCCCTTTGTTGGCTGGTTCTTGGTTCTTTTAGCCTATTTTACTTCAGTTTGTTTGTTTATACAGTTGGTTAGATCCAAGTATACTTAAGTTTTGTGCATTTTATGTGCATGGTAGAGTTTGAGCAATTTTAAAAAGTGAAAAGAAAAACATTGTCAAGCTTTTGAATTTTCTTTTGCATAAGTAGTTTTCATTTCAGTTTTAAAACATAATCCCAAAAACTACAAAAAATATAGGCTTAGTTTCTTTTATCGTTTGCATTAGTTCATCAATATATATTTACAAACAAAACAAAAAAGTTTGCTTTAATAGTGGTAATTTGCTTTGAAAAATACACCTTTACTTTTATTTATTTCTTATCGAGTCAAAAACACCATAAGAACATCACTCCATTTCCTTCTGAGTAAGAAACAACACTTTAAAATGAACGCAATAATTAAAATTTACTAGCAATTTTTGTTTGTAGGGGCCTTTCACCTACTAGCTTAGGCTAGACTTGTGGGATAGGAAGTGTAATCTTCCCATAAGTTTTAAAATTCAGACGTAGTGGACCTTTCTTCAGGTAAATCCTTGACTTTATCGATTGTATCTGGGAAGCTCCTCTCAAACGGGAGTCAAGCACGAGGCCGCATGGAGGCATGGAATGGGGAGATAACCCTCCGATCCCTTGTCAAAACGTAAATCAAGACTTTTATGCATCTGAGGATTCTGTCCTAGATAGAGTTTCAGGCTCAGCTACCCTGCCCATGCGTACGAGTCAGGCTTGCAACTATCCCCCTAGATTGTTGGTATAGTTAAGGTAGCCTTTAGTCTCTTGACATTTAGGGTTCATACCTAGGTAAACCGGAAGGCTATTTTTGGTTCACCTTGAATGGGATTGGTAGGTAACCCTTGTTGTAAGTGTAGGAGGGTGGTTGGGTGATTCCTCCACTTGTGCCTAAGAACACTTCAAGGATGCCAAGTAATCATTCATCAGCTTTCTTCGGGAAAGCACATCTTTCACCCTTGTTTGATTGTTTAAGGCTTTAGGATTTTTATAGTGTATGCTCTGTGGTTTTTCCTATGTTTAGTTGGCCTTAGGGTGTGATTTGTCAAATTTTCAATCGTGGAAGACCAACCTATTAGAAGGTCAAGAAGGTTGAGAAACCTTCCTCCTCTCGTCACATTGGAGCCTCCACCTCCACCCCAAAGGCAGAGATTGGACACGGACGGTTCATTTGAACCGGTAGGGATAAGTGAAGTTATAGGTGAACCAGAACTTATATCTAACCATTTTGATCTTAATACAGTTGAGATAGAAGACTTGCAGACTGATGAGTTTGCAAGGAATTTTAACACCCCCTTGACTGATTTAAACGATCCTATGATCGTTCAGGTTAGACCTTTTGATTCACCTATGTTAGGTGTCCCTGTGGGTAGGATCATGTCTTCTGCGGAAGAAATTCCTTTTATGTTCACCTCAGCCATTCTGGTTGAAGGGGTACTACCTCCCTCGGTAAGTGCCCCTAGATCTAGTATAACTTATACACCTTTAACTCCAGCGAGCCGGGTGGTTCAACCACCGGTTCACTCAAACCTAGCAAGTACTTCTTGTGACATGGTTATTGGGATCCCCAGTATACCTACTATTCCTTCTTCCTTTCCATATACTATCCAGAGCGGTCCGGTAGGATCCTCGATGTTTGTCCAAGGATTCCCTTGGAATGGGGGGCACATTCCCCCATCCTCTCCATAAGTAGGCCCATCGCCTTCCTATGTAGGAGTGCATTTTGGGAACCATACTTCTTATGGGAAAAATTTCCAAACTCCGATTTCGGTCCCGTTTACGAGCTCTCCCTTTTCATTGTTCAGTGGAGGGATACCGGCTCCTGTCTTTAAGACCCTTGTTTCTATGGGGACGGCCCAAAATTCTTATACTGCACCTCCCACACACAATCCTATGGCTTACAGATGGAATCTGTTTCAGAGTAATCTACCCACTTCGCAATCGGTGGCAGCGGCCAACCCCACTTTTACCCATGGGCATTCAGGGGTAGGTCCCTCTAATCCCCAGGCTGGCACATTTAGTTCCCCGGTTCGACCCAAACTTCCATTCCTGACAACTTTAAACTTGCCAGATTTGTCAAAATTGATGAATGACCCAGTGAGGCATGACCCCTTGTGGCCACCTGTTCCCACCAAATTGCCATCGGGCATCCCTAAGTTCGGAGGCAAAGTTGGTGAAGATCTTGGGGCTGATGCCACCACATTCCATTTATGGTGTTCTTCGAATTCATTGAATGAAGATTCAATTAGGTTGAGGATATTCCAGAGAACCTTAACAGGTACCGCGGCAAAATGGTATATTGAATTGCCTTCTGCTTCTTTCAGTAGTTTCTGGGACTTGGCTAGTGCATTTCTTAGCCACTTTCAGCTGCCGGTCCGATATGATTTCGGAACGGACTTGTTGTCTACTTTTAGGTAGAACAAGGATACCCACATCTCAGATCACATCCAATAGTGGAGGAGGCGAAAGAGCCTCATAAAAGCCACTATTCCTCTTACGTTCCTTTTAGAGTGGTTCCTTAAATCCCTGTTGCCCTACATATCTAAGGGCGTATCCACCTCAGGAGTGATGAATGAAGAAGAAGCCAATCTCAGGGCCCAGCAACTGGATTTTATTTATTCACAATCTGGGATCTTGTATGAGATTATCCCTGAGGCACCGATACCTACGTACGATGCGGAGAAGCCTAATCCTCGACCCCATGTCGATGGTGTGGTTGCGTCCGTTAACTCTCCCACCATAGAATCTTTGGCTAAGCAACTTCATCATTTGTCCGTCAAGCAGTCTATGGTGGAGGCAGCAAAGGTTTCCCCCTCCCCCCAGAGTGCAAATTTTTTTGCACAAACCTCTCAGAAGGGCAATCAGCAGCCCGACGGGAAGAAAAAGAAAGGAAAGAAGGGAGAGGGAAATCAAAACAAGCAAAAGCCTGCGAACAATGCTGATGGGGACAAGAAAGAAAAGAATAAGGTCAAGTTCTTGTGTAAGTTGTGCCACGAGGACCACCTTACTCACCTTTGTCCCCTTATGGATCAAGCCCAGAAGCTACTTAAAGCTCAACAATCGGCTATCCTGAAGGATCCTTTTCCCCAAGGACAGAACTCTGCTTCAGCTTCTAATGTAGCAGGGGGCACTCAAAATGCCCCTGACCCAAACTATATCAACATGGTTCGATCTTCGACTTTGTTGCAGACAAGGAATAAAAATTATGAGAAAGAGACTCTTGAGAAGGGTAAAGGTATAGGTGAAACTTCTAACCCTCTCACAATAGAGAAGCCTGCTGAAACTATGCCGAAGATACCGAAAGGTGTTTTCAAGAAGACCTTGCATAACCCTAACACTAGGGCTACTTCAAAATACTCCGTGGTTGAAGATTTATCTCAAACCCTGTGTACAATGTCAGCTTTAGAGGTGTTACAGAGTTGTCCTACTTAGTGGGATGCCCTCTTAGCAGCTTTAGGAAGCATGGACTCATCGAGTCTCATGGCGAAATTTCATTTATCCGATGTTAAAATTCGCCTACCTTACCATGTATCCTTATCAATAGATGTCGTCCATGGTGGTAAGACCATTGGAAGGGCAGTGGTTGATGAGGGTGCTTCTACATGTGTTATTTCCTTGGCCTGTTGGAAATCTCTTGGATCCCTAGAGCTGGTCCCATCAAACACTTTGCTTACTGCTTTTGATGGAAGATCCTTCCGTCTGCATGGTATCCTGCCGGATTTTGAAATTAAGGTGGCAGGAAAAGCAATGTCTATTGAATTAGAAGTGATTGATGCTCCTTTGGACTACAATCTGCTTCTGGGAAGGAACTGGACTTATGCGATGTCCGTTATTGCGTCGGTCATTTTTCGTGTAGTGGTTTTTCCACATGAGGGCAAGTTGGTTACTATTGAACAACTTGATTTTACCCGAAAAGGTCGTTTAGAGTCTAATGATTCTGATGTGCCATTGGTTGATCAGGTCAAACCTGCTGCACAGAGCTTGGGGGCTGGAATGTACACATCACTGATGGGCACGTTTGATCTTCCAGCCCCGGTTAATTATATCGGTTGTACTAGTGTGGGGAAGTCCATAGCTACGGTTGTCGATAGGACTGATCCTTGGGTTCTCCCAACCCCTCATGAACCGGAAGTGCCCTTATTGGTAGTGGAGGTAGCTTATCAAGCTATCACTCAAGCCACTGTTGATCCCATTCCAGATCCTCTAATAGTCTCGGATGATCTGGAAGAAGTCTATTTGCCCGTATGGGTGAAAAAATCTTCGCACTTTATAGATTGTTTAGACATGGTTTTACCTTCTGATGAAGCCATTCTGGAATCCATGAGTGGACATGGTAAGATTTGTGAGGATCTTCATCATCGATCCTATTTTCTTCCAGAACTAAGCAGAATAGAAAATCAAGAGTTTCGTTTGAGACTGTCAGAAGATGTTGATATACCTATCAATCCCTTGCCTAGGGAAGGAATGTTTGCCGAGGGGAATATGGAAAATATTTCTGCCACTATACCTATTAACATCTCTGTGAACCCTAATGTCGTGGAAAACATATATATAGGTGCAAATTGCTCTCCTGAAGAGATTTCCATCTATACTGCCCTTTTTAAGGAATTCTGCGATATCTTTGCCTGGTCATATGAGGAGATACCAGGCATAGATCCATCGATTATTGAACATGAAATCCAAACATATCCTGATGCCAAGCCAGTTCGACAAAATTTAAGACCTGTTACCCGCATAAAGCAGCGGCTGTGAAGGCAGAAGTTGAAAAGCTGCTGAAGGATGGTTTTATCTATGCCATAGCTTTGATTGAATGGGTACCCAACCCTGTTCCTGTTGATAAGAAGCAAGGAACTATTCGCGTCTGTACAGACTTTAGAAACCTCAATAAAGCCTATCCCAAGGACAACTATCCCACACCATTTATAGACCAGATCATAGATGCATGTGCAGGAAGTGAGGTGTTTTCGTTTATGGATGGTTTCTCCAGATACAATCAAATTCAAATAAAATTGGAAGACCAACATAAAACTGCTTTCATTTGTCCTTGGGGTACCTTCGCGTACAATAAAATATCCTTTGGATTGAAAAATGTTGGGGCAACCTTTCAACGGGCTATGGACTTTGCTTTCCATGAAATTAAATCCATTGTCGAACCATACCTTGATGATCTGCCCGCACATTCTCGTAAGAGGATTCAACATCTAGATCATTTACGGTTAATATTTGAGAGATGCAGACATTATAAAATCCGCTTGAATCCCCACAAGTGTGTATTCTACGTCGAGTCAAGAAGATTACTTGGGTTCATTGTCTCTAGTAGAGGCATCTAGATGGATCCTTTGAAAGTTGAGGCCATTGTAAATCTGCCTCCTCCTTGTTCCCTCAGGCAACTTCAAAGTCTGCAAGGAAAGTCTAATTTTCATCGACGTTTTATTGTTAACTATGCCAATATTACTAAATGTTTCATGCACCTGCTCAAATAGGACACCCCATTTGTATGGGATGAAACCACACAACTTGATTTCGAGGCATTGAAAAAATCTTTGCTGTCGGCACCCTTATTACATCCACCAGATTATTCTAGGGATTTTATATTATATCTGGCTGCGTCGGAGTCGACCATTGGGGTAGTACTAGTCCAGGAGGACGATAAGCTTGTAGATCATGTTGTTTATTATCTTAGCCGTGCTTTGGCCGGACCTGAACTTAAATACTCCCACATTGAAAAATTATCCTTAGCAGTTGTTTATGCTGTGCAGAGGTTACATCACTACATTTTACTAAGGACCACCACAGTAGTGGCGGATGTGAATCCGTTCCAATATGTTTTATCCCGATGGATTGTTGGGGGAAAATTTAACAAATGGATATTCATTCTCCAAGAGTTTGACTTGGATTTCCAGTCCGCTAAGTCTAAGAAGTCCTTAGTTTTTGCTGAACTTATAGCAGAATTTCCTACTGAAGAAGATGTAGTGGTTGAAGATGACTTATTCCCAGATGAGCACATATTCTTGATATCCACCTCTGATCCTTGGTATGGAGATATTCTTATATATCTCCAGACTTTGAAGTACCCTGCAGCTTCCTCAAGGGAAGAACGAATTACACCTTCATGCGAAAAACTACCTCATTATAGGAGAGACCTTATATCTACGAGGGGTAGATTCCATCTTGCGTCGTTGCCTTACCCATGAGGAAGCGGATATTTTCCTAAATGATTCCCATAGCGGAGCGTGTGGGGGTCATTTATCTAGGTTAGCAACGGCCCAGAAGATATTACGTGCCGGTTATTTCTGGCCCACGATCTTTAAAGGTTGTGTGGAAGCAGTGAAGCGCTGTCATCCATGTCAGCTTTACACCAGGAAAATGTGGTCACATCCTGCTTCGTTATTTCCCGTTGTCTTGGTAGGCCCCTTCACGAAATGGGGGATTCATTACGTGACATGCAACCCAGCCTTGGCTGGGGGGCATAAATACATCATTGTCGCTGTTGACTATTTAAAAAAATGGGCAGAGGAAATGCCTACTTTTAAAGCTGATGGGGAAACAACAGCTTTCTTTGTATTCAATCAAATTATCGCACGATTTGGTATACCCAAAGTGATTGTCACTGACCATGGCAGTCATTTTCAAAATATCATGATGATGGAACTGACTACTATGCTCGGATTCAGACAAGAACATTCATCTTCGTACTATCCGCAGGCAAACGGTCAGGTTGAGGCTGTCAACAAAACTTTAAAAACTATCCTTAAACGTATAATTTATGCAGCCCTCTCTAACTGGCACATCATGCTATATCCTGCTCTTTGGGCCTACCGAACCAATGTAAAAACTGCTACGGGTTTCTCCCCTTTCCAACTCATTCATGGAGTGGAAGCAGTTACTCCGATTGAGTGTGAAATCCTGTCTCTAAAGATAGCCACTCATGTGTTACCTGATACGACTGAGTTTGAGGAATGTCTGGTACATTTATAACACCTTGATGAATGGCGTAGAGATGCACTGTCTGCTATTCAATCTCATAAAAATAGGGTCAAAACTCAGTATGATAAATTGGTCAAACCTCGGGTTTTCTCTAAGGGGGAACTTGTCTCACTTTGGGACCAAGACGAAGAACCCTTGGGGGCAGGAAAATTCAAGGCCATGTGGTTAGGACCTTATGTCGTGTCGAAAGTATTGAGTAAGGGCGCATATGAGTTAGTTGATTTTGATGGGAACAAGCTGCCTGAGCCTAGAAATGGGCTCTACCTGAAGAAGTACTATGCTTAGGCTTAGCACTTTTTCTTGTATTTTTCTTGTATGTATTTTTATGTACATTAGGTTGTCGGTTTTGTTTTTTGTACTATCTGCTGGTTGTTGCAGATGTCTTCTGAAAGGTATATAGGGTTTGCTGATGGTGCCAGCTGTCACACTTGTAACCTAGCTTATGCAGCATGGGTTATTTATTCTCCCTCAGGACAGCTTGTTGCCATGGGAGGTGCTTGTTTAGGTCCTGCTTCTAATAATGTTGCTGAGTATAGGGCTGTAATTGAGCTCCTATGGGATGCTTTATCATGTGGTATTACCTAGCTTGAGGTCCGTCTGGACTCTCAGTTGGTGGTTTCCCACCTCAATCAGGATGATCAAGTACGGAATCCTATTTTATTACGTCAGTTCATGCAAATTCGTTTATTGGAAATACATTTTGAGGTTATTACATTCAATCATATTCCATGAAATCAGAATTCATTGACTGATGCATATGCTAATTACATTTTAGATTGGCCTCTCACACACATTTTATAAAAATATACAGCAAACATATGAAAAAAATTTGTAAATAAACCATCAACAAACAACAATATATATATATATATATATATATATATGTAAAATATATGTCCATAGATAGGTCAAGTCTGATCCTCAGATCCCGTCATATACAAAATATACAAAAATATGGATCGTAGTCCATCAAAATGTCCTCGATCTACGCAGGACCACCTTGGTCACTAGGACCACCTTGATCCCCATGGTCCCTCTGCACCTTGGCTTCCTCAGCCTCCTCGGCTTCGACAGCCTCTACAGCCTCTATATATACAAGTACGGCTCTGACCACTCGCCTGAATAGACGTAGCCAGACCGGTGGAACTCCAACTACGAACTCTTGCATGGCAGTCGGGATATGCTCTATCCGCAAGGTAGGTACTCTTTGGGTCATTCTGGCCAGCTTCCCCTCTAGAACCCTAATCAGTCCCGGGTCTTCATCTATGACAGGATGAACAAACATGCGTGGGTGCCCTTCAGGGCAGACCGGTCCAATATCTGCATTTTGATAGATTTATAGGATTAAGACTTGTACATATGTATATATCTATCATTTTAAAATTCATAAAAATTTGAAAAATGATAAAATTTAAAAATTATTTACCTAGCTCACCCCATGGTCCTCCCGGAGGGAGGACAAGGTCTGGGTCACCTCGAAAGTCCATACCGACATATGGAAACTGCTCCAGTGCAGGTAGCTGTCGTTCCCACCAGGTATAGAAATCATAATCATATACACTATGTACTGTGTCTCCTCCTCCTTGACGGAGGAAGATGTCTCCCCACCTGCTCAGCCTCGGCTGACATGGAGATCTGACCGGTAGAGGTATGGCAGGGCTCAATGCTGGTACTCTCTCGAAAAATAAGGCCACTAATATGCTCGCATAACCAAAGTTTTTTCGTCTTCCTCTCTTGCAATCGGACAATTGTCTCTTCATGATAGGGACAACTCCCGAGCACCAATCATAGAGAGCACCGCAGAAACAGTCAACTGCCAACCTCATTTGGTTCCGTGTAGCCAAATGTAAAGAAGAGGATCCTGAAATCCTCATGATGGTGCTAGCAAGTACCTGTAGAGTAAATTCATGGATATGTACAACAGGGACGCAACTCCCTCTCTTTTGAGTACCCGGTGTGCAAAATACATCTATATAGTTTTGGACACTTAAGGGGTCACCGCCCCTGCCAGTGCCCTCTAAGTTAATCGGTGCTCCTCGACGTGACAGACCGGTTATGAAATACATGTCCTCAGTGGTAATCTCCAAGGTTTCACCCTGTAGGTTGAACATCCCCAAGTCATGATCCCAATAATTTACCATGAACTCAAGTATGCGGACATTGGCCCGCATGGGTGATGTGCAAAAGAATTTTAGTAGCCCACTTGTTCGCAATGCATGTATAGTGGGCGCACTTTGGAGCGCTACTTGGTCCATTATTTCATGTTCCCTTTCCCTCCATTCCAGAACCATCTTTTCACCTAGCAAAACAAGTAATTTGATTCAGTAATTCCATATAAAAATTCAAAATTTTTTGACTATTTTTAGCCTTTTGTCCTTCATGCAGCACACATGACTGTCTAGTTAGACATGTCACGTACTGTACGTGACTATCTATATAGGCAACTCGCGTACAGAATGCGTGTACGTGAGTCTTCACCCTGTCAACCCATGTACGTGCCATGCCATCTTTAGGATGCTTTTAATAATGGAATTAAGACTCAAAATTCATAATTTCTTGGATCAAAATGAAGAGCTCAGGGTGTAGGCTTACTTGAAACTTGCGGAATTTGATTTCGTCGGTTCAAATGTCCACAATGATCGAACAAAGGTAGAAGGACAAACTTGATTTTTATGGCTCAAAGTTTCAAATGGTGAGTTTTGTTTTGATTTTCAACTATTTATAGAAATTATATTTCTTTAAGTGGGTCTTTTTCTTTAGTTTGAAAATTCATTCAACTAATACCTTTTTTCTTTGTGCTTTGGAACAGGTTTTTCACTATTATAAAGTGTTGTTGCTCCAATAAGGTGGTTTTGTTATTTCCAATACATTTTTGGCACCTTTATTCAATCCACATTAACCTTAGCAAACAACCTTTTGCCACAGACTATGGTATTATTAACCATTAGTTCCCTATTTTTTACCATTGTTCTTCCGTGGATAGGACCCTTTTTCATGAGTATCCTTTTTCTAAGCCTATGTTGTCCTTTGGTGCTCATACCGCAACTGTTTTAGGTTTAGGGGTATTCTCTTAGCTATTTTTCATGCCAAATAGAGCTTCTTTTGAATCTCTTTTTACAAGCTATCCCTTTATAGGACTCCCTGCCCTTATGGAGTTTCTTTAGGCCCAGGTCTGACTCCTTCAAAATAGACTTGACTGTCGAGTTGACTCGTCCGTTCAAGCTCGTTAAGAATATGTGAACAGGCATCCGCATTGGTGGTAGGTTATCTCTTTCTCGGACCATGCGGAATAATACGAGAAAGGATCGCTCTCTCTTTTTTTGAATTGAGAAGAGTATTCTTAGGTATAGGTTTATCACTTTTCTAGACCTGAGGGACTATGTTTGGGTCATTTCAAATTTTATTCCCCAACACATGCTTAAATGTTTAACTAATGGAACTTTGTTTGGGTCATTTCAAATTTTTGTGGTCCATTTATAATTTTTTGTTAGTTAACACACTCATTAAGTTTTTGTTAGTTGGATTACAGAGTTTATGTCACACACATAAGGAAAGAAGTTTTACTGGGATCACTAGCTTCATAAAAACTTTAATTGCTTCACCATTTAGACCATTTAAAGGAAACCACTCAAGTTCTTCATGACATGTGTTTTACTACTATATATTTTCTCTTCATTTCATCTACTTCCATTTTTTCCCTTTCGGATTTCACTAAAATCTTACTCGGTGGTGTCCACCTCATTTCCAAAGGTACGTCCAAATCGACAAAGAAGATGTATATCCATTTCAATAATGATTGCGAGATCTTGTTACAACTAAGCTCCATGGTTCAACATTGCCCATTGGAAAGTAGTTTGCTTCTCGAGATGCAATTCAACTTCAAGTCAATCAAAGAAATGAAATCATCTAATGTAAGCTCCATTGTTGACATCATTGGTATTGCAACAAACACATACCCTACCTCCCCTATACATCGGAAAGATGGATAAAAAAATATAACAAAAAAAAAATCCATATAAAGGACATGTGAGGCTATAGGATGGATGTCACCTTGTGGGGAGAACATTACCTACAACTAGCTACCTTACGATTTAAAAATTCCCACCCTATGCTTCTTATATGTTATGTAACAGATATGTTAGAGTTTTTATTCTTTGTAATGCTACTTAATAGCCTATGCCCATGCTTTTTTGGTTAATAGGGAAAATTAAAAGAGAAGAAGCCAATGATGACAGATTCTATCACTTAAAGTCTTCAGAACCATTGGATTCTCAAAGAAACTGCAAAGTCTTATAACAATAATTATGAACCATTATCTTTTATAGGAAAAAAATATAGCCAACCAATACCCAATGTCACCCAACTTCGTTAAGAATGAGAAAGCAACATGAGAAACAAAAAAATATATAATGAAGTGTTAAGATCAATCAACCATGAAAGATGACCCAACTCAATATTGACACAACTGAACATAATTGTGATTATTGTCTTGAAAATAGAGCCATGTAGTCATAGCAAGAGGTGGACTAAATAAATAAATATATCAACAGAAGGCTATAAAATATCAACCAAATTACTAGTAGCTCAACCAATAATATGAAAATATTTTCTAATGTTGCAAAGAACAATTAGAATGAACAAGCATGCTATATGAATCAAGAATGTGAACTATGACCCAAAGAATTGCGCCTCGTGATGGATATTTGGTTCTTGATTTAAGAACTTTAGTATTCTTTTCAAATCAAGAAATGTTCACCTGGGACAATTACAATTACTCATATTAGTCCCTTTAAAGGTTATCAATATTTCTAGGATTGTCTTTACATTTACATAAATTTAAACAATGGACAACAATCTCAATGATATAGTGTCCCATATTTTCCACATGAGTTGTATAGATATGATAATTTTGTTACATTGTTCTTATATTTTATTCACAAGAATGATACTTTATGAGATGGATGCATCATCATTATGTTGTTATATGTTCAATATAAAATATTAGATGAAAGAAAATCCATATTTGAATCAAATACGAAACAACCATGATTTAGAAAATCCATACTTCATGAACATTTTTTGTTGATGCTATTTAAAACAGAATGGTTTGTATACATTTTTTGAGTATGGAGTTGAGGAAATGATGGAATTTAACAAATCTCCAAAACTTAGTGCTTCATTCACTTTTGAAAAGGATTTGGTACAATGTTGTTGAAAATGTATTGGCATCAACCATGTTTGATGCCAGCGGGGTTCAAATTAGATGTGCCACCATGAGTCATATAAGAGGCTACCATTATTTCTTGGTGGAAAGAAAGACTTGAGATCATTATGTCTTAAGGTTATTTCCATTGTCTTGAATAAGTATGCTTCTATTGATTATGGTACAAATTTATTGGATATGTATTTTACAGCAATAAAATTATTAGATGATAAATTTATACAAGAGTGAGGGAGCAGAGAAACAACTAGCTCATTATTCGCTTGTTTTCTAGAAATGAACAACCATTTAAATATTGCTTAATTTCTCAAGAGAGATGAATCACTTTTCCCCAATATTCCATCAATCATGTTTGTTTAGACTGTTTTGGAAGCCATGATTTCAACAATTCTAAGTTTCCTTGAGAATCTTTTGAATTTAGAGCACATGAAGATCGAGATAATATTCTATTGCATGGGTTTTTTTAGTGCATCCTGCTATACTTTTTGCAAGTTTGCAAAATTTTCTTCACCTTTGTTAGGAAAATAAGAGGCAAAGCATCACAAAACTTGGGAAATGCGCGAGCTAGTTTCTTTATAAATTATTGGGCAAATATATGACAGAATCAAAAGTAGTGAATCAATTTGTTGATTTCTTGTTACCATTCCTTGATGATTAACAAGGACTAGGCATTTCATTGAAATACTCTCTTTTGAAAGAGGTTTTCCAACTTGGGTGACAGAAGTGCTATGAAAATGTTAATTGTGTTTAGTTAGTTTCTAATTCTGCCTACAGTTAATAGTGGAGTGCATATTTGTGCTCTCTTGAAAGGGATTTTTAAAATTGACCCTTCCTTTTCCTTCCTTGCAACACTTGTAGTTTATTTGTGATCATAGTCATGGTATAAGGCCAACTCTACACCATTGAAAAAATTTAGTCCATACCTCTTTGTTGGGTTTTTTTCCCCAAAATACCATTCAATTTTAGTTTATCATTTTCACCAATTTCACCCTCCAACAATATCCTATAGTCGTATTATTACACCTTTTTTAGAACAATTGCTAGTAATGAAGCCATCTCTATCAAAATAATTTCTATTTAAATTTATAAAAATAATTTCTATTTAAATTTATTAACAATAATAGTGAAAGATACAACTCTTTTTATATATTATTTAAAATAAAATAAAAATTTAAATATAAAATATGACTTAGCTTATAGCATAGCCTATAACCTTCCTTATATTACCTAAATTATTTTACTTTTTAGCTTTACAGTATAATATATTATTTTTTATAACTTGTCGTGTAACAATTGAATTCTACCTTAGAGCAACAATCGGATCCTTATAAGATATTTAAAGTATGTTGTCATATTATTATCTTAGCATGTGACTTGAAACTATTATTAATTGGTTAACTTTTTTGAGATGTGATATTTAGATTTTACAATTAATTTTAAACAACCTTATTTTAATTTAAAATTATTTAACTCTTGTTCCAGTTTGTTATTTGACTGTCACCTTTAAGACTTAAATTTAATCTTAGAAAAAACAACAACTAAGGACCCACTTTAACAATCAATGAAACGTAACAATAAAATACATAAAGCACAAGCGAGAACTATTCCCACAAATTCATCTAATAATTGCATCGACCACCTAACAGTCTAGGTTCGACAATCGATCACAGTCCACCTTCCATTCCTTAGAGTGAAGCCGGCTTTTAACTACCTGCGGGCTTCCTGGACCTCAATAGTTGAAATCCTTGAGTAAACAGATGGAATCTATGGACCTTCCTCTCTACCTTTCTGTAGAAAAGCCCTTCACAATTAAGGTGTACAGAGTTTATGCCTGTACCTATTTTACTGCAATAGTGAGCCTCGTATATTATCGCATTGTTTATATGCCCAGTGAAGGTTACTGGCCATGGATTCTCGTATTTGGCGCAGAGCTGGGCTTTGCCTACTTTTGGATATTGGAGCAGACATTTAGATGGTGGCGCGTTGAGCGAAAAGTCTTCCCCGAAAATCTTTCTCAGAGGTATTTTGCTCATCTATTCTCCACAATTCATTATGATTGTACGATAAGTTTTCATGGATTTGTTAAATCAAATAAGCATTGATAACGTGTTGACAGGTTTGAGAGCGAGCTACCACCTGTGGATATATTTATATGCACCGCTGATCCTATCAAAGAGCCTCCGCTGAGTGTCACAAACACAATATTGTCCGCTCTGGCTTTAAATTATCCCGTAGGAAAACTGGCATGTTATGTTTCTGACGATGGAGGATCCCCTCTCACATTTTATGCTCTCTTTGAAGCATCGCACTTTGCAAAGATTTGGCTTCCATTCTGTTACAAGTACTCGATCCAAGACATATGTCCAGAAGCATATTTCTCAAAGATTTATGAAATTAATGAAAATTTGTCCGGCAATTTGTCCTGCGCTACAGACTGGAAACTTGTAAAGGTAAGGAAGATATTGGAAAATAGGTGAGCGGTTTAGTATACGGGTTGCTATTTTCGGGGCGGAGTCTCGCAATCAAACGTATTATTATTGCTAACATGGAGAATTTATTTTGTTATTTCTGTCAGAAAAAGTACTTGGAACTGAAGGATCGAATCAACAACGCTGTGGAGATGGGCAGTGTTCCAGAAGAGAAACAGAAAGAGCACAAGGGCTTCAAACAGTGGATTTCAGGAAGCACTTCGCGAGATCATCCCAGTATAGTTCAGGTCGATTTTCGTATTAACTATTAACTATGAAAATTTACTTCACGTCTACTGAAGACAGGCCCAACACTATCGTTATAATTGTGTCTTTTATAAGGAAATTTTATTTGTAAGTACAGGTTTTATTAGAGAACGGAGAGGACAAAGACGAGGAGGGGCGTGATTTGCCGAGTCTTACATATGTCTCGCGTGAAAAGCGACCTGGACATCCCCACCATTACAAGGCTGGTGCTCTTAATGTTCTGGTAATTATGTCTACTGTACTGTTCTACTTCTTATGTATGTTGTCCAAGAGATTAACAAGCTTAGAAATAGTACAGTTTAGATAAGGTCACCGAATGTTACAGCAAGTTTGTTTGTAATGTGGACAGATAAGAGTATCTGGCGTAATGAGCAATGCTCCCTTCATTCTGACTCTTGATTGCGACATGTACACCAACAATACCGAAGCACTTCGTGAAGCCATGTGCTTTTTCATGGACCCCAAAACAGGTCACCAGTTTGCGTTCGTCCAATTCCCACAACGCTTTCATGGCATAACAAAGAACGATCTCTATGCAAATGACTTCAGCAGGTTCTATGAGGTGGGTTACTCAGCTTAGAATTTTACATAATTGATAGCTTTCTTGATATTACAATTTTGCTGCAAGTTTTATTTTGTAGCTTGATTGGAAAATGAGTGTCTTTATTATAACTTCCCCAGAATGCCCATTGTTCCTGCATATTGGTTATTTATTTAAATTTTTTTATTGAATTTACAACAAACAGATCACTATAAAAATGAAATTATAAATCCATACACTGACAAGGAACTGTAAATTTTGATATGCAGATACATTTTGAGGGATTAGATGGAATTGAAGGTCCATTTTATACAGGCACCGGATGTATTCACCGCAGGGATGTTTTATGCGGAAAGGAGCGACGACAAACTTTGTCGAGTTTACGTAAACCATACTTCATTGGTTGCACAGAAAATGGAAGCACTGCGAACGATAGAGGAAGTCCATCGAAGAAGATGAGGAAAGATGCCCAAGTTCTTGCAAACTGCACCTACGAGGAGAATACCCTGTGGGGCAAGGAGGTAATTTCAACTAATATTAACACAGCTACGTGGCATGTCAGGTAAGTCGTTACTTGGGTAGTTGTAATCACCAACCTTATTTGTTTTATTAAGTCACTACAAGTGTAGTTGTGTTCACCAATGTTTTATATTGTAAAATTAAAAAAAATATTAAAAATTTTGTAGTTTTTTAATTTTTATTTATTTTACATCTGATTTTATTTATATTTATTTTTTTAGTTAATATTTGAAATAATGTATTTACTTTGATAAACAAATGGATAACCAAAATTCATTTCATGTCTTTTTATCTTGTTATGTTTAAATACATCTTGATTAAGATTTAAATAAAGTTAAGAAAATGGGTAACAATACTAGTTTTTCTTATATTAAATAATATTTGTTTTATATTTATATTAAATAATTTAATATTTATATTATATTATAAATGGATAACTATAACTATTTGGTAATTAGTTTAATGTTTAGTGTTTGTTTAAAAACCAACTATCTAAACAAAACTAAGTGGCTCACTAGATGAGTTGAGTGGCCACTTTACTTGTTGTTGTGCTAGTTATATCTTTTAAATAATTAAACTAATAAGCATTTAGATATTATATGAGATTTTGGACTTCCTTAAGCACATCAACAAGATTAATCCAAGTATACGATCTGATTCATTTCATGCTTAAATGCATGTTCATCAAGATTTAAATAAGCTTCACATAAGTAGACATGACTTTTTTGTTTTATTAAATAGTATTTGTTTTATATGTTTTTAACATTAATTGGTTTAATGTTTGTGTGAAGATACCATGGATTGGTTAAGCCATTGGGGAATTCATGAAAATGACATTTTGCATAACATTGATAATGCCAAAAATATTATTACTTCGAAGTGTAAAGAGAAATTTAGCCTTTAAGAGAAAATTAAGGTATTATAAGGAGGTCATTAATCATAAAATGCAAAATCAGAAGTATGTCTCTGTAGTAACTAGCTCATTGAAGAAAATTAATATAAGGGAGTTGGTCTATTCCTAAAACTTTATGGGCATAAAGGGTTTTCCATCTATGTGAGCTTTGAGGATGAAAACCAATTTCTCTTAGAGTATCTTTGATTAACATTAGATATGAGTTTCATAGTATTTGTTATAATACAAATCTTTAATCTTCTAACTTCCCAACACTATAGTGAGCTGGAAAGCTTCCTGGCAAACTTTTTTAGCCCATAAACAAGATTTCAAAGTAAACCAAAGTATTAATGGTCGTAATAGTTTTCATTATCATCCATTCAGACGATTTAGTTTAATTTTTAGTTTTTTTTAACAATTATCTATTTCCACAATATTTTAGAATTAAAAATGTTTAGTTTTTATTTAACAATCATTTATCTTAACATGATTTTGGTTTTAATTAAAAATGCTGATAAATTTATATGACAATCAAAATTCTTACTTTAAATTTGAAATTGGTCAATTACAGGTAGGCATGATTTATGGCTGTGCTGTTGAAGATGTATTGACAGGCTTTGTCATACACTGCAGAGGATGGAAATCCGTTTACTGCAACCCAAGGAGAAGAGCATTTTTGGGTTGCGCTTCGATGAACTTGAATGATACTCTAATTCAACATAAGAGGTGGGCTGCCGGTCACCTGGAGTTGTTTGTGAGTAAGTTTTGCCCATATGCATATGGCATCCAACGAACAACAGTAGCACAAAGAATGTGTTATAGTTTTATCAACCTATGGTCCGTGACTTCCATACATATACTTTGCTACGGTTTGCTTCCTGGCCTTTTGATGCTCCGTGGGCTACCAATATTTCCTAAGGTATTTTTCCATCAAAAGAATAACGTTTTGAAATCTTTATTACGGATCCATTTTCTTCTGGTATTTCTCCATTACTAATTGTTTAATGATAATGGGCAGGCTTCAAATCCATGGTTTTTCCTGTTTGCATCCTTAGCACTATTTGGATATGGCTACAGTCTGATTGAGCTTTTGTGGATCGGGGGTTCGTTTAAAGGTTGGTGGAACGAACAGAGGATGTGGATGATAAAAGGGGTGTCCTCCTATCTCTTTGCGTTAATCCAAGTTGTTTGCAAGATTATTGGTGTCTCGGAGGTAGGCTTTGAGGTAACCAGTAAAGTAGTGGACAATGAAGTAGCGAAAAGATACGAATCAGAAATGTTTGAGTTTGGTGTTGCATCTGCTCTGTTTGTGCCACCAGCGAGTCTGGCAGTGCTAAACTTAATATCGTTGGTGGGTGGATTAGCACGAATCATGAAAGAGGGCTATCCAGCTTTTGAGAATATGGTTTTACAGTTAATTTTGTGTAGTTTGATAGTACTGAGTAGTTATCCGATATTCGAAGCCATGGTTATTAGGACTGACAAAGGTCGTATGCCGACCTCCATTACCATGCTCACTATTTTAGTTGCAGTGCTTGCTTCCACAGTTGCCTCCTGGTAAGAGAACTGTCATTAGAAGAGTCCCAGGATTGAAGTGATGTCATAGTCGTTGCATCCGTGTTTTAAAATCTGTATTAATCTTTACATTTGTATTTTAAAATTAGCCATTGTCCCAGAAGCCCGCTTGGCGAGTATGAATGACATCTCAATTAAAAAAAGAAACTTTGATGTGATCGTTGTGCAACAAAAATACAGACATAAAACTAGTATTTACATCCATGCAAATAGTATGGTGAAAAAATGTTGGGATGCCGATTAATCCGAAGCTTTTGCCAGATACCAAAAAGAAATCACATCATCCTAATTCCTCATAAAAATCTTCGACAAATAGCTAATTCCTCATATAAGATGCGTATATATGATACGTATATACATGAGATATCATATAAACAAAACTACACGATCAACCTTGTGCATTAAGTTCTACATTCTCCAAATACAATCTATGCATACACCTCAACTGATACTGTTACTACTACATATTGTGATAAAATCATTACCTTATACAATCTATACATACACCTCAACTGATACAGTTACTACTACATATTGTGATAAAATGATTACCTTATAGGAAAAAAAAAAGACATGTTCACCCATCGAAGAACTTTTTACTGAAATAATTTCTATCTTTCATACATCCTTAGTGGCTGCTTGATAATCATTAACGATGAAAATTATTGATCATATTTTCATTGCCTTTCTTTAAATCGGATTCACCTTCTTTTATGTGGGTTTCTTTTACTGATTCTTTCTTTTATGCGGGTTTCTCTTATTGATGCTTCCTGTACGTGATCATCTTTCGCTCGTAGGTTTTTGATATTGCAAATAAATTTTGTAACAGATATTCATTATTAATATAGAATTTTAAATAGGTTGTACTTAATATAGTATAATGTTATGGTAAGAGGGATATAGAAAATACCATATGCATCAATGGCATGCTATCATTAATATCAATCTCGTCAGTCATTATAAAGTTCGTTATCACCCATGCCAATTTAACGCCATGCAATGCAAAAACGATTAAATATGATAATTTAACGCTATGCAATGCAAAAACGAGATGCAAGTCTATAAGTGTCTAAATGTTTCAGGCAGTTTTTAGCTGTTGGAATTGTATAATTAGGCATCTCAAGGAAAATTGAGGACCTTAAATCCATTTTTTAAACAAAATTGCAATTTAAAGAAAGAAAACAACATTTTCAACAACAAATCTTATTGCCAAATTCCAGTCAAGCTCACTAAAAATTTAACCCACAAAATTTACTAACATCTCACTTAATCATCCTTGTCTCCATGGGCACCACCAATTTGTTCCTATCAACTTTAAGGAATAGAAGTCACTTCGCTTCACTCTTCAACAATTGTTTCCACCATTTTTTCTCGTCTTTTTTAACCATGCAAATAATGTTTCTCAAGCAAAGAGTAATCTTGCTTTCGTAAACCAGAATAATGTGATTCAATATTAGCTCAACGGGTTACATGATAATTTATCTGGTTTAACTCTAAAAATTGAAACAAATAATATATGCATATATAATCTCTTGTATTTTCCTACCTCCACATTCACCTTATCATACAAGTAAAATTCGATCTCATAAAATGTTTTATGCTGCCTAGGGTTTGCATAAAAAGTAAACTTTCCATCAAGCTCACGCTTCACTTTTTGGTTGCTTGTATCATGCAATTTAATTGTTAATTAAAAATAATTTCAGCCTAACAAAATTCATGCATAAAAATGCATTCTAAACTATAAACAACAATTACCTCCACAAAGATGCGATCTTTGCCTCCTTCAAAGATGAAACATAAACAATAAAGAACAATTACCTCCACAAAGATGCTACCTTAGGGTTATTCAAATATAAAATATATTTGAATATCTACTTAGTTCATATATATATATATTTGGAATACTTAGACAAACATATCACAATTGGAGTTAATCTAATAATTGTATCTTTATTAGAGTTAATGTAATAGTTAATCTAATAGTTCGATTAGAGTTAAAGTTAACCTTATAGTTATAAAATCATTGGAGTTAAGCTAATAGTTGTATCTAATAGTTAATTTAAAAGTTAATACATCATGTTCAAGCAAAAGTAGTAATTGGAGTAAAAAGTTAAGCTAAACTTGTATCATCATTGGAGGTACCCTAATAGTTGTATCTAATAATTGAATAGTTGAAGTTGAAGTTTAATTTTTCCAACTACCACTAAGTGTACTTATCACATGTTAACTGAGTTTTTTTTAAATTGTTAATTATGAATTTTGAACGATGCTCATAGAATCAATCTGAAGTATATACTTGTCTCATTCTTGTCGATGGATGAAAAAACATAGATGGTAATCCACCCCAAAATTATAATATTTTGTTAGCCCTAGAATAGTTTGTTGTGAAGTCCGACTAAGGTGTGAACATGATAGCGACGAAGTGGGAGTTGGAAAGAGTCAACTCTGGAATTCTGGGAGGGTAAATCATTAATGTATGCGGTGGGTTATATAGGAGGAATGTCCACTAATGGGTAGTGGGCGCTGATGTAAAGTGGCCATTACTTGAATATATAAATGTAACGAGTTGAGTAGATTAAGGGTGGATAAAGAGGGATGGGATTATTATGGTGGAATGAGTAACACTTTTGATGAAATACATTCCAATTTTGTATGTTGTAATGGGATTATTGAGAAAATAGCCGCAAGGAAGAAGTTTTATCAATCTGCAAGTCGTGCATGCAGATCCCATGTATTAAAGTTGTTGATGAATAAGTTTGCAGGTTGTGTGCGCAGAAAAAAAGCATTCTAGACACAATTCAAGCTAGATGAAGAGCGCTTTTGTGGTTTTCTCCCATATGGGTTTCCATGTTAAAATACATGTGTCAAATGGTGTATGCTGATATGTGTGTGTTGTATTATTTTATGATTTGTCACAACTTGTCATATTATGTATTTTGCATTCAAATGAATAGTTAAAATATTAATTGGAATCAAACCGTAATATGTTGCAGAATGTTGTTCCCAAAACTATATGTTAATAATGTCTTCTGTAACAATGTTGTTGTGTTGCAGGTCGATCATTTGCATGGAAAGACCCCCCTCTATTGCTACAAAATATTTGTTCTCGTAGCTCCCATAAGGTATCTTGGGTGAGGTAGTGCTTGCATAACAAGTGCTGCCAACAAGATTTTCTCTATCAGGCTGGTACCATGGGATTTATTGGACGGGTCATGAAGGTGAATCTGGGTTGAGTTGAGTCGAGCCAACAAATGGTTTCGGTGCCAAGACTAGGATCATTACGAGGGGGATATTTTTTGGCACCCAATGAAGCCTAAGATTCAAGATTGAGTCGACTAGAAAGCCTAAGAATTTGTAGAAGAAGAATACAAGGGCTCGCGACTGACTCCAGGTGAATGATTGTGAAGGTATGTTTACTGGTTTTCATGTTAAAATACATGTGTCAAGGGCCTGTACAAGAAGATGAGGGACCTTTTTGGTGCGTTAGATTCAATAGAAACCTGAAAAATCAGGCATCCCTCAACTTACTTGGATTTTTTGAGATACTTATGCAAAATATCTTGCATTGAGTAAAAAACATGAAATGTAG
>LPNX011223915.1:4435-111672 GCA_001517045.1 Pseudotsuga menziesii | reverse complement strand
CCCAGGCTGAGTCCCCCAGTCCCAAACTGGTTCAAATTTCTGGTAACTAATGAAGTACCTTCATTCAGTGAATGGCCCTCAGTTCTAGTCACTAGTATAATCAGGACTCACTCTCCCAAATTGACAAACCATCAAGTGAAAATCCAACACCTAGATCAAACCATGACGGTGGCAAAATACCCAAAGGAAGCGGGAACTTCTGAAAAGTGACCTCGGGGCGCCGATCTCTATCACACCCTAACAGGTGCGTTATGAACAATAGCCCCAGGGAATCCATTCAGCCCACATATTCCTTGCGGGTAGCCTTGAAGGTTTAGTTTTGGACATACTCCAAGTACTCTCGGGTATATCTGGAGTCCACCCCTTTGCCTAATTTCAATCAACTCACACCTCAAATTTAACTTAAAACGTACCAAGAGGAAATTGCAAAACATTCACTCCAAGCACATGCAAGTACATTGAATTTATTTTGAATCCATTCTAAGGCACTAGTTATTTTCTTTCTTTATATATATATTGTGTCTTAGCGTTGTGCTTCCTACGTTCATTTTTGTATCTTGTCATCTTTGATTGTCTATAGTTAAATTTCAAACTCCTAAGTAACTCATTTAGTTTAACATAACCATACTAAGTAATTTATCCTTAGTAATTTAATAGGGCCTACCCCCCTTGGCTTCATTAGGAGTTGAGCCTAAACGGAGGAGTCAAGAACAAGGTGATAGCCTTGACTCGAGACTTGCCCCCAAGGACACATTGAGTGGCTTGAATATTTCTGGCATGTGACCTAGGTGTGTGTAAGGCGGCAACACTTCCAATGAGAAGACCCATCTCCACTAAGAATGTCTTTAACTTTTCTTGGCTTATCACCCATGGAAGATAAAGAAAAACTATTGAAATCAAATGGCTCATAGCGATATTTCTTAGGCCTCATTTGCTCAGGAAGGTTCCTCAGATTCTGCCCCCGATTTGGTTGATCATGCTTGGGTTGCACATTTTTACTTGTTGTTGACGATTGGTTTTCCTCTTGATGGAATGCTAGATGAAGAGAATTTTCATCTTTTGCCTCTAGAATTTCCACATTCGACACCTATTGCAGCTATTCATCCTGATCTTCAGCTCTAGATTGAAAATTATGCTCATCTAGAATCACCACAAGCTATACCTTATCTTTTGGAATAAACTCTTGATGTTGATCTCGATGAGATTTCTCCTCCTTGAAAATCACATCCCGAATGTAGGTATTCCAATGCTCAAGCAAAATCTACAACTTGTATCCCTTGAATCCTTCTGAATAGCCAATAACCTTGAATCCTTCTAAACCAATTTGTTGTCAAGATTTTCCCTGTTCAGCTTAGCCACGTGCATGTATGTTTCGCAATTGAAAAATCTAAGATGTGCAATAGCTCTTTCCACTGCAGCCTCCTACGGTGTCATGTCACCCAAAATTGAACTTGGTGACATACTATTCAGATAATTAGTTGTAGCAATTGCTTCAGCCCAAAAACCTTTGCTAAAGCTAGCATCTGCTCTCATACTTCGTGGTTTCTTTATGCAGGTCCTATTCGGTCTCTTAGCATGCCAATTTTTTGCTCTAGACCATGTGGAGTAGTCTTCAAGCCTTGCAATTCCCCAATATTGATAAAATTCCTCAATCTCCTTAGAACAATACTCGCCACCATTGTCATTTGTCAAAGCCTTCACCTACTTACACTTTGCCTTTCAGCCAAGGCATCAAAGATGTTAAAATCATCAAGAGCATCACTTTTCTTCCTCATGAACTAAACATAAACTAAACCCATGAATTCTTTGAGAAGTCATCAATGAAAAAGTGATAGAGTATCAAGCTGCCCCTAATGGAAGCGACTAGCCATAGGCCCACTAATATTTGAATGCACCAGCTCATATATTGGAGCCCAAATAATTGGTTCCTCTGGGTTCGTTTGCTGAAGCTTCCCTTGGAATTTTGGAACCCCAAATCCTTGGAAGCCATTGACAATGTTCTTAAAAAATTTCATCTCTGTGTGCAAAACCATTGAAGCAAAATCTGCAACCACTTTTGTGCATCTATGTATCTATGTTGACCTGAGCGAAGGGATTCTGGATCCAATCATGCTGCAACATAGTGATCACCGTTGGACATAGGTTGTAGATATGAACGTATTGCATTCTGGTGGTGACTATGCTTTGACCATGGATGGACACATGGGGACCTCATGCCCAAATGCAAATGACTGTAAGAGATATAAAGGATCTCTTTGAAACCCTTCTTGGTGGAAGAATTCAGCAAATACTACCAACAAGGTGGAGCCATCCATGCCTTGTGAGAATACTCCTGGTAATACATGTACAGCTGCCTTAAACCCATATTGGTGGAAGAATTCAGCGAATACTACCAACAAGGTGGAGCTATCCAAGCCTTGTAAAAATACTCCCGGTGATACATGTATAGCTGCCCCAAAACCTATTCCTACTGAGCTTTCTGGGAATGCCATGTCCTCTATCGCCTCTCTCGAGGAAAGGGCCATCACCTATGATTCTTGGCATCTTTCTTTGTTGTCCCTAGAGGTGATGGGTTCCTACTTTAGGGTTGGAAAAAGGAAGAATGACTCACACTATTCTGTTCAAGATGATGCATGTCAATCCCTTGAAGGAGACAATAGATAGCTGATGATCATTGATGTCTCTGCTGGCCACCATGAGGGTGAATTCTGGATAAATGAAAAAGTGTATTGAAAAATAAAGGCAAACATGGGGGAGCATGATCGCATACTGTGCTGGTTTTCAATAGTTAGTGTTTTAGATTAAGTGTTTATGTTAAGGGTGGTCATATTTTGTGGTCCTCGTTTTTGTCCTGATGGATTTGTTTAGGCTAGTGCTTGTGGTGGCTCCATGCACAGACCACTCTTTTCTATAAAAAGCCCTGTATATCATGTTTTATAAATAGTCAAAGGAAGCATTATCTCAAAAAAGAAATTGAGGGATCTGGCTTCATCCAACAATCCAAGCTTATCCCAAAGATCCTTGGCTATGGTGGCATTTTGAATATTCATGAATACCAAATCAAACACATTTAGGCCAATCAAGGCTTTCGCATTGTCATTCATTTTGTCCTATTCTTCCTTTTGGATAACAATGGGTTTAGTATATACTTCAACGCCTTCTGTTTCAACAAGAAACATATTTCATTTTCAACTTCCTCAATAGCAGTTGCGGGCATTGATTTTCTCAATTTCCGATGGTCTATAAGACATTTCTTCTGCCACAGACATATTCCCATCCTCCCACTGAAGCTGATTACTTCAACGTCACTCATTGCAGCAACATAGAACTGTCAAATTTGAGCTCCACAATCTGAACAGTTAGATCTGTAAAGCTGTATAATCAAGACCTCAAAAACAAGGCCTTAACAATCCAAGTTCTCATGAACTGAATTTCCTCAACCTGATACCAAAGGTGTACCCTGAAGCCAATAATCTTGATCTGATACTAGTTGTTGAAACTGAAGAATTAAGATGCACAATAGAATTTCAGCAGAAGAAACGAAATAAGCATGCACACTAAACACGCATGAAAATAGGAACGCAATATTGTCCTCCTTTTCTATTTATCTTGATCATTTTCTTGCAAAGAATACAATCTTAAGATTTGCTTTCTACAATTATACTAGCTTCGAAAAGCAAGGCCCATGACAACAATACATTCCATGCATCAAGTAAAAACAAACCAGTTACATGGAAATTTACTAACATTACATGGAAAAATTGTTATTCCATTTCCCAACAACAACAAGTTTCTTAACAATACCTTTCACTATTATCAGAATCCCAAAAAAGGATATATGTGTTCCTATAATTATATTAAAAAAATATAAAGGTTTACAATTCAATATCTGCATCATTCTCTGGCAGAACCAAAACAGAATTGTGAAACATAGGCTTTCTGTTTAAATACAAACAATCAATTCGATAAGTAGGTTCATATAGAAATTAAGATGTATTTTCATAGTTCGAATTTCATATTCCTCAACTCCAGTAAATCTTGTTTTATATTGTTGCCAATTTTTAATTGATTTGGTTTGACAATTGCAGCTGTAAATGCTGATGGTTTCTTAGCACGGGACATTGCATTTGAAAATGCAGCAGGGCCATGAAGTTAACAAGCAGTAGCCCTAAGAGTAGATAGTGATCTTTTTGCCTTCTACAACTGTGCCCTTCTTGGCCACCAGGATACACTGTACACTCATACTCTTCGTCAGTTCTACAGAAACTGTAGAATATAACGCACTGTTGACTTAATATTTGGAAACTCTACAGCAATATTTGAAAACTGTCTCATTCTGCTGCGTCCTCGTCAAGAGATTTAGGGAATTCTCAGGAATTGTGGTTGCACGATCAATATCCCAATAGATCCATTGTTGATGTCATTGGTTAAGTGATCTACTAGTCTTAGAGATTTTCAATGGTTTGACATTATGAGGAAGAGCCTCTTATACCTGTTGTAGAAGAACTGATTCCAAATTTCCAAGCTGAGTTGTAAAATAGTCCAAAAATACCTAAGAAATCCAAATCCAGTCATAAAGGTAATTTGATGGGGACCATCAACCTTCCAAAGGATTGAGGTCTGATCCATGTACATATTAGAGCCATGTTGCTATTGATACTATATAGGCAAGAGTTACAAAAGGCAGTTTTTCAACAAGTAGAGTGTGACAATGATGAAGTAGCTTGTTAACTTGAGTAGAGATTTGGAAAGTAGGAATGCTTCAATATTCAAAAAGAATGGAATTTATGGCAATCCAAATTTTCCATATAACAAGGAAAGGTGTAACTCTTAGACTTTTTAGTTTTGATCTGACAAACCAAATTTTGAGACGACCTTCAATAGAAGCTTCATTCCAGATAGCATGCTTCCCAAGGTTGTCTTCCATATCTTTCCGCACATGTTTAATAAATGGGAATTTTATGAAAAGATGAGTAGTGCAAGTCTTGGCATCAGATCTACAAAGTACGTAATTTTGGAGATATTAAGCATGATATTGTGGTCAGCCTTCTTCATATTTTTCTAGGAAGCCTTACCTTCTTCTTAGCAACCCCCTCTTCTTCAAGGCTGGTCCATTTTGTTTACGGGCAGACTTTTTAGGGCTCAGCCCTCTCTCCATTTCCCTAGGGAAGCCACCCGTGTAGGGTTTTCCTGCTAGAAGACCCTTGGGCAGCCTTCGGGGTAATCCGTGAGGGTTGCGGGCTGCTAACAGTTTGTTGTCCAAAATAGATTGTCTTCTTATCCAAATATGTGAAAATTGAAATTTTGTCCCTAAAATAGGATCTTGTAAAAATAGAAAACATGTGATGAAGAGAGCCTTTCAACAGCTTGTAAAACACCCAGTGAAAAAGGCCAATATGGAATCAATTGGTCATCCAAAATATCCTTCGAAAAAAAGGCATTGTTTAATGACTAATACCAATCCTTTTGGCAATACTCTTACATTAAAAAAACATATTGATTGATTGGAACTTCGGAGGGGATCTTTTAGAGATACAACTAGACATAAGGCATAGATGGAAAATAAATCTAAGAGGGATATAGAATAGTTATTTTTTCCATTTGGAAAATGTTAATATCTTGTTGTCCTAGACTGCCAATCTGAAGTTTCTAAATTATGTTGTCGATTTTCCTTCCCAGTCTTTAATTTGTCTTTCAAATTGCATTATAGAATGACTTATGATGGATATCCCTGCCAATTTGTATGGCACGTGCTCTAGATGATACATGGTGCATATAAAATGTAAGATTATATAGATGGCATTAGTGTTTGTTAATATTATCAATATTTCTGCATGTAGGATTCTCAAACAGGGAGCATCTAGCATATGGTAATATAAAAAGAGGAAAAAAAATAACATTCCATAAAAGCCTTCTTTGACCTATCCACAGTCAATTATTTTACTGTAAACATATTTGATGAAAACAGAAGTTAATGGAATTATAACAAATAGAAACTGATCACTAGGCTTTGGCAATATCTGCAAACTATTACTGATCACTTTCTTACATAAAAAAATGGCTAAGAACCTAGATATTAGCCATGTTCACATGAACCGTGATGTTGCAACTTTGTATAAATTCTATTGCATCTTTTACAAAACATTTGACCTCCGTTTACGAATCAGCTTGGTGTTAGGTGAAATGCTTTTCAATATTCTTTTGGCTCTTCCAAGCCGAAAGGGATTTCCACCTAACATTTTTGTTCTTTTTCACTACGTAAATAATCTAGAACCAAATAATTTTCTTATCCATCACCACAAAGGAGGTGGCTAGCTATGGATGAGCTATATTATAGAGATGGATATATTATTTATCAAGAGATTTAAGATATCAGGAAAACATTATAAATCTTTCCCAAACAGAAACTGTGCTTTGCACAACTACGGCATCATTGATTCAATTGATATTTATACGAAAGTATTATAACTATTACAAAACTAGACAAAAGACAAAAGTATTCCCCGCTGCTAAACAACTACCTTTTTCACTGATTTAAAAAATATCTGACTGGTCCCTAATACCTATAGTTTGAACATTCTTTCTTGGCAGGATATATATGTCCACTAAATATATTTATATTATTCAGCAGTCCTTTCAATTCACTATGGTATTTCCAGTTTCAAGGCTGTTTATAGGGTGGCAATTAATGGCCATTTCAAGTTATCTGGGAGTTTACTATCCATTTTAAGCTGGCAATTTATGAACTATTCAAGAAGCCAGCCTTGAATGTTAACTACCATTTCTTAATTCTTTATGGTGGTTTAGATTGGGTCTTGAATTTTGATAATAAAAAAAACATTTGCATTCCCATAACTACCATTTATGTATAAACTGTATGTGAATATATATATATATAATAAGGTGAAATATAATTCTCAAGTAAAATTTTTATCATGTACAAAAAGATCTAGAAGCGGTTTTTGCAAACCAAATAGTATATGTTACTAAATGTATTTCTCTATGGAATTGCTTTTACGATTTTCTATGTTGCACCTTGTGATAACCAGAATGCTCAAGGAAATAAGAATAATTTTAATATCACTCAGGCAATTCTTGACTGGCCCACTCCAAAGAATGTGAGCTAGTTGAGGGGATTTTGGATGTTGTGCAACTTATACAAGGGATCTATCCAAGATTTGGGAGCCTGATGAGACTCTTCGTTGATCTTACAAACAAGGATAAACTAAAACGGCAAAAGCAATAGAAGACACATTACAACACATGAAGAAGGTTACATCCAACAATTATTTGAGCATATCTCACAGCTCTTTTAAGTGGAATGTGATGCTTTAGGCACCAGCAGAGGGGATGTGCTCATGCAAAATAAACATGTTTCTTTGAAAGAAAAAATTTGATTGGTAATTATGAATCTATGATAAGGAGAAGTTGGCCAACATATGATATAGAAAAGTTCAAACAATATTTGTTCAGGTGGCACTTCATTTATCTAAAGCTCCAAATATACCAGAAAAATTTGAAGTATTCTTATACCAAACAAATCACCAAGATGGACAAGACGTCTGCTATAAAAGATGTGGTTACAATTCACATGCCCAATTGATGCCATGTACCTAACAGTTCACATGCCCAATTGATGCCATGTACCTAATAGTTCACATGCCCGTAGTAAAGTGTGTAAAAATATCGATAAGAGCATGGTCCAGAGAATACAAATTCAAGGTTGGGGTTTTCATTAGCCCAACCTACCATTTCACAAGAAGTTTAAGGTTTTTAAGCACTCCCACCAAAGCTAGATTTACACATTATTCAAAAACAAATTCAAGCATTCCTTCAAGCAATTAGCATGCATTCTCTACAAAGCTTACGTGATTAACTGATATTGATCCGAATCTAAATCAATTGGTTTTGATCTCAGAATTCTGAGATGAATGTACAAAAATTTTCCAAAATCAAAGTAGCCCTCGCAGGCTTAGTGTTGCTATCATTTGTTGTTGCCATGTGGAGTGTGAGATACTGTTGAGTCTTGTAGCAGCCTTCTATAGCTAACCCTAACCACCTGTAGCAGCCCACTGTAGCTTCTTGTGACCACCAAGTCTATTGATGCTGCTGTAGGTGACCTGCTAACTGTTGTTGTTGCCAATCGTGACCATCAACGGGGGTTGTAGCAGACTGCTACTGCTACCCGTGACCACTAGCAGGGTTGTAACAAACTGTTGTTGCTACCTGTGACCACTAGGTCTATTGATGTGGTTGTAGGTGACCTGGTAAATGTTGTTGCTACCAATAGTGACCATCAACGAGGGTTGTAGTAGACTGTTGTTGCTACCCGTGACCACTAGCATGGTTGTAACAAACTGTTATTGCTACCTGTGACCACTAGCAGGGTGTTGCTACTTAATTAGGACACCAACGAGGGTGTTGTTGCTTAATTAGGTCACCACCAAGGGTGTTGCTTCAGCCCTAGTCTCCACGTAACATTGTTATATGTTGTTGTTGCTTCCCTAGACCACCATCACCTGTTGTACATTGCTACTGCTTCTCGTGGGCTGTGAGCAACCCTAGCAACCACTGTGACTGTTGTGTGCACCTGTTGGATCCCTAACAAAGCTCGAGGCCCTAACAGGGCTTAGGTGCATAGAGGGTGACTTTAGCAGGTCACCCGTGAGCTATAGAATCCCCAACAAGAGCTAGGGTGCACAGTAGATCAGCGCTAGCAGGGCTCGAGGGTGTTGCAACATACCCTAGTTTGGTTAGGGTCACATGAAATGTACCAACGAGAAGAAGAAAAGAGTTTTAGTGTTGTCGTGAGCTTGTTGACCGCCAACAGGCTTCACACTGAGACCTGTTGTAGCCCTAGACCACCATCGAGGGTTATTACAGCTGCTACACATAACGGTAACCACCATATTGACTGTAGTGTGACAAGAGAAACCAAGAAAGCATAAATGTTTCCACTGTTGAAGAAAAACAACACCAGCCACCAAAATTATCTCTATCAACCTCAAGCAGCGAGTAGAGGAGAAGTCAAGTGTTGAAGTGTTGTGTCTATGAGATGAATTGCAAATGTCCTTTATTTATGGTCCATCAACATTTAAGTTAGTTCCACATAATTAGGAGTTGACATTAGGGTTTAACTTCTTTTTCATCTTTGACCCTTTGACTTTAATCTTTTGTGGTACAAAGGTCTTTTTGGTGTTTTGACTTGTGCCACTTGGTCCTTCTCTTAATAGTCTCATAGACCAAGGCTAGGATTAAATGGTCCTCCAAGTATTTTTGTGGTCATAACAAGTTGTCTCAAGGGTCCCTGTGGTTCATTCATGCCCACTCAAAGTACATCTTCATAAATAAGGAGAATTACTAAATGCTTTATCTTGATCTCCTCATGCCACCAAGATTAGGTGCTAGGTTTCTCAACCAAGGGTATCTAGTCCTTGGAGAAGGTCTCATAGACCATAGATCAAGGAGAGGAGTGCATGACTTGCCTAGAACCGGTCTAGGGCTTATGGTGATGACATAGTAACTGACAAGGTGCCTCATCCCCAGGCTTCATTAAATGACTTAATGTCAAATACTTGGTAACTGACCAAGTGCCTCCATTCTCCTGGAGAATATCCCTTAGCCCCAGGATGAGATCCTAGTCCTAGACTAGGTTAAATTCCTGGTTGTTGAATGTTATCATTAGCATGAATTCTTAAAATTTTGCAGACTGTAAGATAACAAAAGACAAGTGCAGTAGAAACATCAACAACATCACACACATTGAACACGGTAGTTTTTCATGAGTAATGCTTTAAAGGACAAAACCCCCCAAAAAGCATTAGTAATTCATCTCTTAAATGAGATGACTGAGTTTCTCAATAATTCTCAAACCGTAATGGGTTTGTACCACAGATAAAAAATCTACAAAAATGTATTTCATACAAAAATCAGATTAAGGCTTTCTGCCCTAATTCTTCTAGCTGCCTGAAACTTCCAGAATGGCTTCCCGGAATTTATTCTGCCTGCCCAAATCTACCTAAACTGAGATTGAACTTGCTCGAGATCCCTATGTGATCCTTGTCAACCTGTCTGTGATCCCAATCAGCCTGCCGAAACAGCCTGCTACTGCCCAGAACTCTCTGTCTACTTCCCAAGCCCTCTTTCCGAGCCCTGTCTTCCGCCCGAAGGTATGTCTTCCCTGCATGAATCCCTGTCATCCTTCCTGAAGTTGCTATTTTTCCTACCCAGACCCTATTTTCCCTGCCCGAGCTCTACTGCTTTCCCGGAGCCCTGCCCGAGCATCACTGCTACCTGTCAGAAGTCTATAGCAGGCAGACTATGGCTATCCGAGGGTGGTAGCAGGAAAACTATGGCTTCCCGAGGGTGGTAGCAACTTGTCCAAGGGTGTTGGCAGTTTCGTAAGGGTGTTGGAAGCATGCCTAAGCCCTGCTAAGGCTTGTTGTGAGTGACGAAGGGCAGAGGGAGGTGCCTGGACATGATATCTGGCCTGCCTGTGAATAGACCGAGACTGCCTGTGAGGGAAGAAGGTTTCCCGTGGGAATTTTGAAGGTGGTGTGAGGGTTTAGAAGAAACCTTAGCTTGTGAAAAGAGAGAAGGTGTTGCTACTGTTGTTCATTAATGGTGAAACCCTAGTTTAGGATTAGACTGTAAAATAGTGGGTGCCCTAGCTAGAATCCTCCATGCTAGGGCATAACCACAAAAGATGTCCTCCACAATGTGAGCGAAAATCTTCCTTGAGTAGCTGTAGGATCATGAGCAAGTGTGTGTAACAAAATGAAATGGATTGATATTCTTTTATATCCTTTGAATAACTTGTAAGTGGACCAAAACTTAAAAGAACAAAATAATATTATTTTATTATTTTATCTTTTTTACTTTTACCTTTAGTGGTACTAAAGGTATTTTTGCACTTTCACTTTGACTTATTAGTGGTACTAAGGGTCCTTATGTATTTTTTACTTTTATTTTAGCCTTCTTTAAGTGCCCTGTGGTCAAAACAAGTGGTCAAGGTGGTCCTTCATCCCCACTCAAAGTACGTCATCATAAACAGAGAGAATTACTAATGCTTTTATCTCACACTCTATCTGACACCAAGATCGGGTACTAGGTGTCTTAACCAAGGGTAGCTAAGACTTTGAGAAGATCAAAAAGCCCATAGATCGAGCGTCAAAGTGTCTCACATGCCTAGACTCGATCTAGGGCTTATAGTTATATCCTCGTAACAGACTAGGTGCATCAGCCATAAGCTGCATAATTTGAACCAAGGTCAAATACTTGGTAACAGACCAAGCACCTCCATTCTCCCGAATAATGGCCCTCAGCCTTAAGCTGAGTCCCCCAGTGCTAGACTGGGTCATATTCCTATTAACTGACCAGGTGCCTCCATTCAAAGAATGGCCACTCAGTTCTAGGTTCAGTCGCCCAGTGCTGGACTGGTTCCACATCTTGGTCCCTAACCAGATGTCTTCATTCAACAGAATGGTGACACAACTCTAGGCTGGTCCCCCAGCACTGGACTGGTTCCACATCCTGGTCCCTGACCAAATGTCTCCATTCAACAGAATGTATTCTCAACTAAAGGTTGAGTCCCCTAGTGCTGGACTGGTTCCATATCCTGGTCCTTGACCAGATGTCCCCGTTCTCTTAAGATAATAGCTCTCGATGTTGCTTAGGAAAAATCAACACTGGTAGCTAACCAGGTGCCTCCATTCAATGAATGACACTCAACTCTAGGCTGAGACCCCCAGTCCCAGACTGGGTCAAATTCCTGGTAATTGACCAGGTGCCTCCATTCTCCTAGAGAATGGCCCTCAGCCCCAGGCTAAGTCCCCTAGTCCCAAACTAGGTCAAATTCCTGGTAACTAACCAGGTGCCTCCATTCAAATAATGGCCCTCAGCCCCAGGATGAGTCCCCTAGTCCCGAACTGGGTCAAATTCTTGGTAGTTGATGAGGTGCCTCCATTCAAAGAATGGCCCCCAACACCAGGCTGAGTCCCCCAATCCCAGACTGGTTCAATTTCCTGGTAGAGTGAATAATTGTCCCACATAGAGTGAATAATTGTCCTACATGGGTCATATTATTGTTTTTATAATATTTCGAATGACATGGATGGTTCTTAGGGAATTTGTAAGGTTTAGGAATAAACAACGAGGATGTAGGCCCTAAAATATTCATCTTTATGTCTAGTGGACATGCACATGGTTCTATATCACCTCACATGTCTTGTAAATGGAATCTTTCACTTTCAACCAGGATATGGGTGCCATTACAATGTTTTTAGCATAGATTATGCGTTTTGGTTCCTTAACCATGTTGCATAAACTAAATCCATGGTATTTGCTATTATGCATGAAAGTAATCTTTTAGGGCTAATGCACCAAGAATGGGGCTCTAAATTGTCTTCGGAATTATCTTTCTATGCATAGGTTTAGAGGTTTGGAGGTAATATTGGTTGAGGATCAGGAATAAGGGATATGATTTCATAATGTTTAATAAAACAAAGATACCTTTGAAGTGACAACTATGATATAGGATCCTCATTGGAGTAGCAACCACCTGGTGTAGTTCCCTACTAAAATAGATTGGACCTCTAATCCACACTGTTTTAGGATGCTACCCCTCATTAATGGCTAGACAAAATCTATGTGTTTGGATACTACCCGTAAGAGGATCAAGGGATAAAAATGGATAGATATTATAGCTACCTAGTACAATTACCCTTTGAAATAGAGTGGTTTTGGTTCACACTGCTTCGGCTTATTCTCGCGGAATGTCTTTGGCATGCTTGGGATCTACAACAACTTATAGGAGGGAATAACATAATAGTGGCAAAGATGAAATGATTGGGGAGCATACCTGTCTGTAGCATTCCATAGAATTAAGCCAACGCCTCTTGTTTATGTCCATATCTTGAAGAGGCTGCAATTATGGTAATACATGCCACCACATCTTGATTGCGCATTTCATCAAACATTTGGTGAACATCAGCCAAACATCCTACCACGGCATACACAGTGACAAATTTAGGATTTTAGACATTATTCAAAACCCAAATCCTGAAAAAGCCATATTTAATTTTAAACTTGATTCATAATATTGTTTAACCATTCCTTTGGCGTGTGATCACTACAAAGCTTACCTGATTTGTCGGCATTGATCTGGACCTGAGTTTGTCGGTTCTCTGTTGTCACGATTCTCAGCTTGCAAGGATTATGGGTTAAGGAGAATAATCATCATATTTGAATTCTTCTCATATTTCAAAGAATTTTTTTGTCTTTTGTATAATGATATCAGTCATTGTTTGGATTAGTCCATTGGGTTTATCTCTTTGCTATAGGGAACGGACACTGGTGCTCTTCACTCTTTGCTGTGGTTCCTCTGCCTGCTACGCTCTAAGGATTCCTGCCACTATGGTGTGCTCTAAATGAGGTATAAATCCAACCAAGAAGCTTAAAAGTCGAAGCTATGATCTAGTAGAATTGTTATAATTGCAAGGCTATCCATCCGGTAACAGGTTTGAGGGGTAGTCAGTCAGGTCCAGATGCCAGTAAGGTTATCCCCTGAGCTACCTATATTTATTTTATTCAAATGGTTGAAGCTTATGATCGGCGAAAATATGAAGAAGGCCTCAACGAGTCTTTAAAATAGAGCCTAAAGGTTCTGGAGAAGAATAAGAAGAATGGAGTGCAGATAAAGAGGAAGTATGGAGATTGGGTTTCTTGTGAACGAATATTTTGTGGTTCAATTGTACCTCGAGGACCTATTCATATTTTAAATGAAAAAATGACTGTTCCTTTATGAATATACCTGGTTCATTCATAACAAGATTAAAATGTACTATTTGAGCTCACTCCATGCAGTTTGCAAGGAATATCTCCAACTATTTGATATCAAATCTTAACACCACTTGTATTTCTATTGCAAAGGTCATTTGGGTCATTTGGGAAGAGATAGGAACCCATCAAGCTAAGAAGAAACACCCATCCTCTAGGAAACCATTTTTCCTAGACCATTCATAAGGTTTTATGCAATATTTAAGAAGCCCATGCATCAATGAATAACTCTCAACTTAGGGAAGCCTCCAATGCTTGTATCATGGTGAAAAATTAAATGTCAAGGTGTAGATGCTTTATATGTGGAACTCCCTAGGCTAAGAAAAGATAACTGGCAGCTAGCACATTCCCTAAGGCTAAGAAGACCTACTATGAGGATAGTCTAACTTGAAGGGGCCTCTCTATATATTTTAATATGGTTATTTTTGGAGGAAGCATGGATATAGCCAGTAAAAGAAGGACGTCCCACACAAGAGGACATTTGGAGGGATATCATTAGATATTTCACATGGTTCAAGGTATGTCTCGCATATTTGGAGGCATGATAAATCATCTAATTGATTATTGGCATGATTTACAAAGAAAAGAGGAGGAACTCCCTTCATAAGTCAATGGCATTTTCTCTCCAAAGATAAGATCAAATACCATGACTCAAGGGAACACTGTAAATTGGAAAGTGACAAGTGGTGGCAAGAAAGCATTCAAACCCTATTATATGCAATTTTCTCCCTTCAATGAGGAGAAGCCAGTTTTGAGGAGGCTTTTAGTGGCCCTTGAAGCATGGATCTAGAAGCTGCTAAATGTGTTTTACTTTTATTATTGGTTATCGGAGAGAAAAGTGGATATAGCATCCACTTATTGATATTTTATTTCAAGGTAAGTTGAGTTAAATTTAGAGGCTAGGAGGCCCTTTATATTTATTAAAGTCCTGTAGTTCATTTATGCCCTTTGTAAAAGTACCATGAATCTTCCAACTAAAAGACTATTTTTTTCTCATTCTTGAAGCTTGAAAGCGTGCAATTTTAGAGGTGCATTGGTCCTAGAATTTCCATAGCTAAATGGGATTAAAAGGGAGATACCAACCTCTATTGCTCGCTAGATAGTGACAGGACAATCATTTGTCAACCCACTTTAAAGCCTCTCAGAGGTTTTCAAGCATAAAATTTCCTCAACAATATTTGTCAGGTGGGCCTTATTTCCTTATATGTTTAAATTATGTGGTGAGTCTATGATGTCATACAATGAAAAATAACCTCAAATATTGTTCATAGATATCCTACTGAGAGAGAAATGATGGCACATGTACTATAGGAGGAGACAAACAAATATGCCTAGCCCAAAACTGGAAATACTATCCATCCCTCATCCATATATATATACAGAACATTGAATAAAGCATAAATAGATAGAGGGATCCATTTGGAGTGATCCTTTAGTCCACAAATAAATAGTGATTGATGGATGTAAGCAATAGAATTTATAGATTCAAGGAGAGGGATTCATAAACTCTATAAATGGATGTAGTTTAAAATTTGCAGTGATGCCTGCGTGCTAGACTAGAAAGTAACAAGGAATCTCTTTACTTGATACAAAATAATGGTCTTTGTGGGGGGGTGAGCCCAAAATTCCTCAAAGAATAGCTTAGAAGTGGCCTTTGTTGTGATGCTCTTCTTATAAGGAGTTAAAATTTCCATCTTAGAGACTAGTCGAAAACTACAAGTAAATAGTCATTTTCATTCTTGGTTGAAGAAATCCAGACACATAGTCCATGGAGATAGATTCAAAAGGTCTATTTGGGGTAGGAAAGGGAGTGTACGACCCCTTATTCTTGATAGTGTATTTGGTGATGGCACAAGCGGTGCATAATATGATGTAATTATCAACATCTTGTTTGAGCTTTGGCTAGTGGAATTACTTTTCCAATAATGCCACTATATTTTCTATATTGAAGTTCCATACTACTCGACTTTAATGTTCCCTCGAGATCATATTCTTAATTTCTTCTAAAGGAACATAGAGGTGGTTGAGATGGAATACAAATTTCTCCTGAAGATGCAATTTTAAGATTTTTCTTCATGTGTGCAATGTTTGATAGGTAATAGCAAAGTTAGGGCCATCATTTTTATAATTGTTTCCACCTTAAGGTCTTGTGTCTGCAAGAGTTGAGAATAGTAGTTAGTGCATCAATCAAAGGTTATATAAATTTATTTTCAACTCGATTTGTGCTTTCCTTCTTGTCGTTGATGTTCAGGTGGACCTATTGCAGGTATATGGACCACTTTTGATGGTGATAATTATGTAAATTTCCCTACAACTACAAACTGGATACATCTGAAGGTGCATTGGGTACAAGTGCAGCATAACAGTGCACTATAAGTTACATCATGCCACTTGCCCCCGTTTCAATGTAGCCTTCATTGAATTATTACAATTGATAGACACATGGTATGTAAAACACATTGTTATCTATATTAGGTTGTATGGCATTTATATGTCCCTGCACATCTTATTTGAATGAGTTCCTAACAAGATCATGATCAGAGAAATTGTTTGTCAAACCTCTTTGCATGAGGCCAAATCAATGTTAATTGGATACCATCCTAATAAAATTAGGACCTTATGCATTGATTGAATTTATACAACAATCACAATGCCTTGATGTGAAATTACACATTATTACCTCATGGAAAATAACAACCTCATCCTCATTGTCATCATACATACCATTATTTTGGAGTGAATACAAATTGCTACACCTAATTATGATTCAGAATGTGTATTTGGCCATCTTTGACAAGCTTTCTCTACAATTCATCCAGCAACTACTCTCTTTATTTCCTTTCATTTTCCCCATTTAAATCCAATCGTATTCTAGCGATGGAATATATCATTTAACTGCAAAATCCTTCCATCTACTATCTCAAAACTCTTAAATTTCCTAGACAATAATTGCCAAATATCATTTCTTATATTTTCAGAACATTTTCATGATAGTGAAGATGATTCTTTGATGCTATATCAATCCCTACAGGCATGTTATGGTAAGGGAAAACCAATATATCAATGCACCATATCCCTCCCACTCTTAAATATTTTAGCATGTAGGCATCATTGCAAATTTTAAACTACATCCATTTATAGAGTTTATGAATCCTCTCCTTGAATCTATAAATTCTACCGCTTACATCCATCAATCACTATTTCTTTGTGGACTCTAGGATCACTCCAAATGGATCCCTCTATCTATTTATGCTTTATTCAATGTTATATATATATATATATATATGGATGAGGGATGGATAGTATTTCCAGTTTTGGGCTAGGCATATTTGTTTGTCTCCTCCTATAGTACATGTGCCATCATTTCTCTCTCAGTAGGCTATCTGTGAACAAGATTTGAGGTTAGTTTTCATTGTATGACATCATAGAATCGACACATAATTTAAACATACAAGGAAATAAGGCCCACCTGACAAATATTGTTGAGGAAATTTTATGCTTGAAAATTTTTGAGAGGCTTTAAAGTGGGTTGAGAAATGATTGTCCTGTCACTATCTAGGGAGCAATAGAGGTTGGTATCTCCCTTTTAATCCCATTTAGCTATCGAAATTCTAGGACCAATGCACCTCTAAAATTGCATGCTTTCAAGCTAGAAGAATGAGAAAGAAATATTTTTTTAGTTGGAAGATTCATGGTACTTTTACAAAGGGCATAACTGAACTACAGGACTTTAATAAATATAAAGGGCCTCCTAGCCTCTAAATTTAACTCAACTTACCTTGAAATAAAATATCAATAAGTGGATGCTATATCCATTTTTCTCTCCAATAACCAATAATAAAATTAAAACACATTTAGCAGCTTCTAGATCCATGCTTCAAGGGCCACTAAAAGCCTCCTCAAAACTGGCTTCTCCTCATTGAAGGGAGAAAATTGCATACAATAGGGTTTGAATGATTTCTTGCCACCACTTGTCACTTTCCAATTTACAGTGTTCCCTTGAGTCTTGGTATTTGATCTTATCTTTGGAGAGAAAATGCCATTGACTTATGAAGGGAGTTCCTCCTCTTTTCTTTGTAAATCATGCCAATAATCGATTAGATGATTTATCATGCCTCCAAATATGCGAGACATACCTTGAACCATGTGAAATATCTGATGATATCCCTCCAAATGTCCTCTTGTGTGGGACGTCCTTCTTTTACGGGCTATATCCATGCTTCCTCCAAAAATAACCATATTAAAATATACAGAGAGGCCCCTTCAAGTTAGACTATCCTCATAATAGGTCTTCTTAGCCTCGGAGAATGTGCTAGCTTCCAGTTATCTTTTCTTAGCCTAGGGAGTTCCACATATAAAGCATCTACACCTTGACATTTAATTTTTCACCATGATACAAGCATTGGAGGCTTCCCTAAGTTGAGAGTTATTCATTGATGCATGTGCTTCTTAAATATTGCATAAAACCTTTTGAATGGTCTGGGAACAATGGTTTCTTAGAGGATGGGTGTTTCTTATTAGCTTGATGGGTTCCTATCTCTTCCCAAATGACCCAAATGACCTTTGAAATAGAAATACAAGTGGTGTTAAGATTTGATATCAAATAGTTGGAGATATTCCTTGCAAACTGCATGGAGTGAGCTCAAATAGTACATTTTAATCTTATTATGAATGAACCAGGTATCTTCATAAAGGAACAATCATTTTTTCATTTAAAATATGAATAGGTCCTCGAGGTACAATTGAACCATAAAATATTCATTAACAAGAAACCCAATCTCCATACTTCCTCTTTATCTGCACTCCATTCTTCTTATTCTGCTCCAGAACCTTCAGGCTCTGTTTTAAAGACTCGTTGAGGCCTTCTTCATATTTCCACCGATCATAAGCTTCAACCATTTGAATAAAATAAATATAGGTAGCTCAGGGGATAACCTTACTGGCATCTGGACCTGACTGACTACCCCTCAAACCTGTTACCGGATGGATACCCTTGCAATTATACCAATTCTACTAGATCATAGCTTCGACTTTTAAGCTTCTTGGTTGGATTTATACCTCATTTAGAGCACACCATAGTGGCCGGAATCCTTACAGCGTAGCAGGCAGAGGAACCACAGTAAAGAGTGAAGAGCGCCAGTTTCTGTTCCCTATAGCAAAGAGATAAACCCAATGGACTAATCCAAACAACGACTGATATCATTATACAAAAGACAAAAAATTCTTGAAATATGAGAAGAATTCAAATATGATGCTTGTTCTCCTTAACCTATAATTGTTGCAAGCTGAGAATCGTGACAACAGAGAACCGCCAAACTCAGGTCCAGATCAACGCCGACAAATCAGGTAAGCTTTGTAGTGATCACACGCCAAAGGAATGGTTAAACAATATTATGAATCAAGTTTAAAATTAAATATGGCTTTTTCAGGATTTGGGTTTTGAATAATGTCTAAAATCCTAAATTTGTCACTGTGTATGCTGTGGTAGGATGTTTGGCTGATGTTCACCAAATGTTTGACGAAATGCGCAATCAAGATGTGGTTGCATGGACTGCCATAATTGCAGCCTCTTCAAGATATGGACATAAATAGGAGGCATTGGCTTAATTCTATGGAATGCTACAGACAGGTATGCACCCCAATCATTTCATCTTTGTCACTATTATGTTATTCCCTCCTATAAGTTGTTGTAAATCCCAAGCATGCCAAAGACATTCCGCGAGAAGAAGCCATCTCTGCTTTATTTGTTTCTAAATCCATTCAGGCTTAAGTATACCATTGTTGAAGGTAAGGCTTGCTTGTTAATTATGGTGGTAATTTGTTTTATGCTCAGTCTCAAAAATGAAAGAAAGCAACCCTGCAATTTTTTATAAAATCAATGAATTACTTTGATTTAAAACCATGATAATAGAGACTAGAATTCCATGATTGCAGAGACAGGTCTAAAATTCAAGATTTTGCATCAAGGTACATGGTTACATTCTTATTCTTAGAATGGGATTTGATCTCCAGGATTTTTTTGGGTAACGCGCTCATGGATATGTATGCAAATGTGGGATTTTAGAGTATGCATGCAAACTGTTTGACAGAATGACTGAAAGAGATGTGGTGTCGTAGAGTGTGATTATTACAGGCTATTCATACAGTTGGCAGTGTGACGAGGCCTTGAATCTCTTTCATCGAATGGAAGTAGAAAGTGCTTAGCCTAACCTGATTAGTGATTACAATTGATGTGATGATATCAGGGTATGTCCTTAAAGGCATCGCTGATGAGGCTTTGAAATTATTTCTTCAAATGCAACTGGCTGGCACAAAGACTTGGTATACTTCATTGATCTTGGTAAGATTCTCACCACCAATCTTGCCAGCCAGGGCATGGGAGATAGATAGGCAGTCCATGTTTTTTCATGATAGTGTAGTTAACATAGACGAGGGTGCAAATAATGACCAAAGCATGCCATCCATTGATAGTGGCTTTCATGATTTCATGGGATTTGGAAATTCGGTGATCTCAAATATTCAGGAGTTTGAGAAAGTTGCTACAGAACTAGGTGATAGGAAATTTGGTGACAATGGATTCAATACTTTAGAAAAAAAATTTCCATCCAAACCCAGAAATTTGTGGCTATACCCTGACTAACTCAAGGTGAGAATCTCTTTTCTTTGTCTATTATTTTAGCAGGGTCTAGTGACAAAGTTATTGATGCTTGTATGATGGGAATGATGGATGGGTTCCATCCAAATCCTAAAGAGCCTAATGTACTATTCAATTATATAGATTTCATTGCTAATTCTGTCCATGAGCAGTTGTCTTTGCCAAAGAGAAAATGTATAGATACCAGGCCTACTTAGTGTATCTTGTCCTATTTCATCACCCTCATTGTCATCATTGACACCAACTCCTATTCACAAAGGAATGTTGGTGGATAGAGCTCCAGTTGGATTGTAATGGGATTCAATTAAAAATTTCATAGGATTTTTTATGTGCCAACCATTCCCCTATGTAACAAATAAATCCAAATCAAAGTAGAAAACAATAGAGTGATCGTGAACAAATAAATAACGAGGACAACAAGGGCTGGAAAAAAGTCCACTTCACCCATAGTTCCTTAAACACTTTTGGTGGGTGAAGGGAGGATGGCGGGTGAAACACCTTTATTGGTTCCTTTGAAGGGGGGTGGAGGGGGAATTGAATCTCCATCAAAGATTTATACTATATACTGAAATATAACATATATAGGTTTCTAGTGTTCCAACAACCACTTCTTTAGGATTTTTCTATTGAAAAATTTACCCATGAACCTACCTACAAGTGCCTTTTCCATCAAACCCTGAACTTTTTATAGTTGCACATCATGTTCGGCCACATTCTTAACTTGTTCATTTCTAAATTTGATGCATTTCTTATTACAAAACATATAACAATATAAGGCTTCAAGGCAAGAATTACAAACTATTTAGCTCAAAGAAACTCTCCCTTTGATTATTATCATAACCATCAAATTGCATATAAGCTATGTATCCTAGGGCTTATGCTGTTGACCCCCTGTCGAAGCTTTACTGCCAAAAATAATATATCTTTTACAACACTCAGCAATCATTGTCCATTAAAGGCTTAGCGATCATTATCCATTAAAGGCCATAATGCTCAAGAATATCAAAATGTTTAACAAGAAGTGGATGCTAGCTTGGAAACAAAGGGTATCAAGCATAACCATGGCCATGTTGCTGCAATGAACATTTGTTTCTTCCAATCCATTTTACTGTACAGCTATTGTTTGGGTTTTGACATGAAGTTAGTGGTCATTCAGCATGCATAACATGTTATATAAAATTACTTATTGGGTAAAAGTAAAGGAAATCCATCAAATGCACATGAATATGCAGATAGATTCCTAGGTACTTGCTAAAGACTTAACATTTATTTTCTTAATTGATTGAGCCAATCACAAACCCAAAAGAACATAAACAGATCAGCAAATGAATATACAAAAATCCCATTTTGGCTTACAGTTTAATATTATCTTTATCAAGTTCTTCTGTATGGTGCCCTGACTGGTTCAAATTCCCGATAACTGACCAGGTGCCTCCATTCAAAGAATGGCCCTCAGTGTTGAATTTTAGCATTAGCATGAATTCTTTAAAATTTTGCAGACCGAAAGATAACAAAAGACAAGTGCAGTAGAAACACCAACAACATCACACACACTGAACACAATAGTTTTTCACGAGGAAACCTTTAAAGGACAAAAAACCCAAATGAATTAGTAACTCATCTCTTAAATGAGATGACCGAGTCTTCAATAATTTTCAAACCCTAAATGGTTTGAATCATTGATCAACCAAATCCGCAAAAGATAATTTTTTACAACAAAACCATAATTAGGGTTTTCTGCCCTAATTCACTTTACTGCCCAAATTTTGTTGTTAGTGCTTCCCGAATTTGTTTGGGAGGTTGTTGCCGATAAAGGAGGCCACCAAAAAGGGTTGGGGCAGCCTTTGCTGCTACCCTAGACTTCCATCGAGAGAATGCAGTGAGGGTATGCTACTACCCTAGGTCCACACTTTGAGCACAAGGAGATGGAGCAGTGACTGTTGCTACTTGTGGATTGTAGCAGCTCGTGACCACTGATGTGGATTGTAGCCTGTACAAGGAGAAGCCCTAGTGAGATAGGGAACCACACTAGTATAACAAAAAGAGATAAATAAAGAACGATAAAGAAAGATCCCAGCCACAAAAATCTCCTCTCAGAAGCAGCGGATAATCTCAGTCATGAATCTTTCCTTAGTCCAACAAGGAGCAGTGAAGTGATGAAAGTTGTTGTGTGTTAAAATGAATTGCAAGTGGCATTTATCTATAGGCTTTCAAACATTTGGGTTGGTCCCACATAATTAGGAGTTGACATTATGGTTTGTATCTTTTTCCTCTTTACCCCTTTGACTTTAATCTTTTGTGGTACAAAAAGTCTTTTTGCATTTTGACTTGTGCCACTCGGTCTTTCAAATGGACCAAGGCTTAGGGTTAGATGGTCCTCCAAGTATTTTGTGGTCAAAGCAAGTGGTCTCTAGGGTCCTTCATTCCCACTCAAAGAACATCATCATAAATTAGGAGAATTACTAAATGCTTTAACTTGATCTCCTTGTGCCACCAAGATCAGGTACTAGGTCTCTTAACCAGGGGTAGCTAATACCCAGAGAATGTCTAATAGCCCATAGATAAAGGAGAGGAGTGCATCACATGCCCAGACCCGGTCTAGGGCTTATGGTGATGACTTGGTAACTAACCAGGTGCCTTAACCCTAGGATGCATCAAATGACTTAATGTCAAATACTTGGTAACTGACAAAGTGCTTCCATTCTCCTGAAGAATGGCCCTTAGCCCAGGCTGAGTCCCCCAGTCCCAGACTGGTTCAAATTTCTGGTAACTAACGAAGTACCTTCATTCAGTGAATGGCCCTCGGTTCTAGGTAGAGATCCCTAGTCCCATCCCAGTCCCAAACTGGGTCAATTTCTTGGTAACTGATCAGCCTCCATTATCCTATAGAAAGGCCCTCAGCCCTAGGCTGAGTTCCCTAGTCCCAAACTGGTTCAAATTCTTGGTAACTTACCAAGTGCCTCCATTGAAAGAATGGCCCTCGGTGTTGAATTTTAGCATTAGCATGAATTCTTTAAAATTTTGCCGATCGAAAGATAGCAAAAGAAAAGAAAAGTGCAGTAGAAACATCAACAACATCACACACACTGAACACAATAGTTTTGCATGGGGAAACCTTTAAAGGACAAAAACCCCAACAACCCTGCTACTGCTCGAGCCTACTTTTGCTGCCCGAGACCTTGCTTTTATTGCCCAACATCCTGCTGCTGCTACCCGAGCTACTATAGGAGCTGCTCGGGATAGACAACAGCCAAGAGGAGGGTGAAATGATGCTGCTGTTGAAGAATCTGAGGCTACCTGTGATGGAATGTTGCTGCCCATGAATGTATGATGCTCCCCGTGAAGATTCTAAGGGTTGTCGTGAAGGTGAATAGGCTGAGGGTTAAACCTGAGCTAGTGAAAAGATGAAGATGGTGCTATAAGAGATCACCATGGAACCCTAGCTTGGGGTTACACTATAACAAGAGTGGGTGTTGTGAGTCATAGATGATCCACCTTGCCTTTGCTTGCTTCTTCTTAAAGGCAATGCTTCAAACATTAGATGTAGGTTCTTCTGTGGCATTAAGAACCAAATCATCTAGGTCATTCTCTTCTAAGGTGTCCATAAGCCTAGGTTTCCATGGGTTGTAGTTGGCTGACCCCTCAAGCCTTTATTCTTGTCCGAAGATGTTGGTGGCCATCTCTGACTAACTATTCCGCTATCTTAGTCTGCAGATGTCCAAGGTTTAGGAGTATTACAGTAATTTGCTCTCTTACTGCAATATTCACATGCAAAGCTCTGATACCATGTTGAATTTTAACATGTGCATGTCATTCTTAAGAAATTGCAGACTGTAATATAGATAGAGATTGAAAAGTAAACATGAGTGAGACAAGTGCAGTAGTCAACCAAGCATCACACGATTGAACACATGAATTTTCATGGGGATACCTTTAAAGGACAAAAACCCCAAAAGAATCAGTAATTCATCCCTTAAATGAGATGAATGAGTTTGTTCATTAAAAGAAGAGAATTGATCTCAGAATTCCGAGATGAATGTACATGAAAAAAATTCAAGTATAATGAAGCCCTAGCAGGTTTTCTGCTGCTACCATATGCTGCCACATGGAGGGTGAGTAAAACCCTAACCACCTGTGACCATCAACTTGCTGCCCAAAAGTTGTTTGACTGCTGCCCAAATTCACTGCTGCCAGAGTTCCACTGCTACCCAAATTTCCTTAACAGAACATGAATTTTACATCAAAATAAAAATTAGGGCTTTCTTCCCTAATTCGTCCTGCTGTCCAGAAAATCTAAATATGCAGCCCAGATTTGTTGTTACTTGCTTGGACTTCCCAGATTTGTTTTCGGATCTACAACTTCCTGCCTGGAGTTTCCTGGATCTAATGCTGCCTTCCTGGACCCTGTTTTTCTGTTGCCCGTGTTCATGACTGCTTGCCCGGACCTGCCCGTAATTAAACCGAGCCTTCCCAAGAAGTTCCTGTACCTACCCAAGTCCTCTATCTACTTTCCTGAGATCTCTGTCTGCCTTCCCGGACTGTTTCTTCTTGCCCGTAGCTTGCCCGGACACTACTATAGGAAAATAGGTACTGTTTTGTATAATGATCCTATACAAAAGAGTGCACTAAATTATGCCCAATAGAGTTTCTAGTTTTGTTGTGTAAATTTGTTTCTAAAAACAAAGGATGTCTGCTAATAGATAAAGGGAGAGGCCATTGCTGTTATTCCCTTAGGATAATTGGTCTTGAATCAAGAACTTAAATAAAATATAAGAGGAAAAATCGAATCAATCAATAAAGTGGATGTTGTGATGGTGACTCCTAAAAAGTGTTACTGTTTTGAATTTGAATACTCCAACCTTGAAACCTTCACTGCCAGGAGAGACAGGGGTTCTGTTTTTGTGTAATAATTTTTGTTCCATAGTTGGGCAATTCAAACAAGTATAATGGCAGAGGAAAGGAAGAAGGCAACCTTGTAGTAGCCTGTTACATACGACGGTGTCAATTTACTCCACAGTGAGCCAATATTTGTTTTTGTTTTGTAAACCAGAGACTAAAAAGAGCAAGGCCCAAACCTATGAGAGATCAACCGAGCACCTACCATTTCACCAATAAAGCTTGCAAGGTTTGGAGCAATATCTTGCATCTTTGACAAAAGGTAAGAATGAAGCTGTTTTCGATATTCTAAAAGTTCTATAACCCTCTGTGCAAACTGCTCGATGTTTATTAAATCAATAGGAGAAATATCTTGACCTAACATCACAAAACATAATTATAAAATGTCACAAAAAGGGTGAATCAAAATTACAGCAATCCACATGATTCCATTTCATCCAATGATCAAAGTTTTCATCCAACAAATAAAGGTGTACCCATAGAAGCCTTAGCAGCCTCAATAATATCCTTAGCTTTGTCTTCATCACCAGTTAATTCTGTCAACTCAGGTAAGGAATCCTCTAACAAAGTGGACTTGTCCTTCACAAATTTTGCTACTCTTGCATAGATATATTTGTCATTGACAATCTTCACCAGCTCAGGAAAATGCCACGAGTACCACTCCCTATGTTAGCAATAAAAAGGCTAAACAACAAGAGGAATAAAATAATGCATTAGAAAGAACCATATCCATTGCAGTATATGTTCAATCGAGCAAAATCTTAATATGATGTTTAAAATCAAAAAATTAAGCAACTCAGTAAATTTCCCAACCAATTTGATATTTATTATAAAATAATCAGGATGTTAATAGCTACTCTATCCAATCTTTTGAAGCTGCTAGGGCTATATGTATAATTAAATCAAAGCTGGTCGATACTGCTCTTCAAAATGGGGTGTCGCCATGTTGATGACCCAGGTTCAAACCCCAAGGGCCATACAGCTCTAGAAATAAAGTTGTTGGCCAAGTTTGATAGTGTTCCATATGCAGCATTCATTAAATGAAAACATACTTCTCTCAGACAAACTATAATAAAATGTGTTATAACTCATAATCTTCTTAAAACAAGTTTCTGGTATGTGATGGAATGGGTATGTGGAGACATGTACCCAGTTCAGTCTAGAGAATCCCCTAAATTTCAGGGGACAACACAGAACATTGGTGTAGGACATACCGAGCCCTGCTCCAAATATATAAACATTAAAAAATCCATTGATGCCTAAAGTTTTAGACTTTTAAAATAATCATTAATAAAGAATAATTGATACATATATGAATGATGCTACATACCAATCACTATTCACTATCAAATCCAATAAAAGAACATTACAAATCCATTGTTGTTATGTGCTTTCACCTACCAAACCACTGCCCAGCAACAACAATGATGGCCCAACACTAGCAAATGATAATTGTAATTTCTTTGTTTGTTTAGATTTTATAGTGTAGGAGGGTTGGTAGCTAGTAATTAGGTTTTAGGGCTTTTTCCTAAATTATTTATCCTCAGAAAAGGGTGCTATCAGTGTGTATTTTTGTGCATCCCTTGAGGGTACAGGGTACCTCTATGAATACCCAAATGTAGGGGATGTGGATTTTGGGTTCTTTGACATACCCACTAGCGTACTTTGAAGTACCCAACGTTCCATCTAATTATAAAACCTCAATGATAGTAAAACCTCAATGTTTGTATAGAATCTCATTTCCATGGCTATTTCATGCAAATTGTTGGACTTGGTACCCTAAAGGTCTATTTGACCTCCATCCTTTGGAATCTTGTAAGTGAATAGCTTTCTTAGGATTTATCTCTTAATTATGTTATTTCAATGCTTCACTAATCTAAATATCCAAGCAAACATTGACATAACTTTGTCTTTTGGTATCTATCTCCATTGTTTTTTTTGTTTGTTTGAAGAAATTGTATGCATTGTAGCTGTTCTAAACAAATTCAATTGAGCTTAAACCCTCATACAAATTTACATCATTATTACAAGATTTCAAATGATTATAGGAGATCCTAAGGAAGTTATTCAACCTCTTTTGCAACATTCTGATCAGGGATAGTTCCCTTAATCGAACGTTTAAATTTTAATTACTTTGCAGGGTTATATTTCACTCCTATTAGAATTATGTTCATTGGTTTAGATCTGCAATAAAATGGGATTGTTATCCAAACAAATAACTTAGGATTTAAATTTTAATTTGGAATAAAACTTTGGTCTGTGATTATCTAGGAATTACATTGGAATCTCAGTCTAGATTTTATTCTCTCTTTTAACATCTTGAATGGCCTAAAATTTGGCATATTTGTGTATTCCCTTTGCATGACATTTTCTGGAATCTACATAAGCAAATCCAATACTCTGTTTTGGTGCACACTCATGTTCTTTTAAATCTCATTTATCTCAAACTACATTCCATATTGTCATAAAACTTCAAAGATTAAGTTTCCTTTTATTGTTCTTTTCTTCTTCATTGAACTTGCACATCAAAAGCAAGTATAAAGGGATTAGAAAAATCATAACTAAATTTATTTTAAACACATGAAATCCATCACCATTGATCTTAGTTTGGACATTTTTGGCCTATTTTAAAGCTATAAATGCATAATTCCATTGCATAATCAGGGTAGTCGTTCTGTCTATTCTCTCAGTTTGAAAAGAACATTTTTTGGTCTTTCTTTCACGCTAACACAAGGTTGGAGGATCTAAAGCATGGGTTTCCTCTCACATGTTTGAATGGATTCTCATTTAACCTAGATATACAACTATGGTGGCATAATTTGGAGGGTTCTCTAAGATTCCATGGATCAAAAAGTTGATAGAACAATAGTTATGAGCACTGATGCAAATTCTTGTAGTAGTATGGTAACAAAAAATGAACCCCTTCAATAGAAGATATAAGCACTATCATTTTGTCACAACTATTAAGGACGGGATTCTAATTATCATGGATTTTAATCCTAGGCACATCTTCTACAGGGGCCTTTTTCTAGTTACTCCAGGTTTGTGAAAGGCTACTTAGGATCCATAGTAGAAAATACGTAGAACCCTAAGAATCCATGACACCCTATCCTTAGTGATTTGTGGCTAGTGTGAACCCTTGAATGGTGACAACCTGTAGATATGTAGCAGCAGTCCTAAATCCATTTTTCCCGTGTGATTAAAGGCCTGGAATGAGCGTTCAACTTTTATATTTGTTTGAAGGGGGGAATCCACTTTGAAAGTGCCTCAAATCACATTTTATATTGTTTAAGGAGGATTCGTTCCTCAGTGGCGGCTTGGTTTTTTAACATCGTTGTTTTTCATGCTAGTTGGAATCTTCTGTCATGGAGAGCATTCAGCCATTGGGAGGACTCTTTCATTCCTGGCATTCTTTCTTTTGGATACATTCATCATTGGAAGGTTGATGAGGGTTCTCCATCCTTTTAAGGATATTTGCACTATTATCCATAACAAATGATTGAAATGCTCCACTCTTTGGGGACCTTTTCATTAATATGACCACTTTTGGAGGCTTCTTGGACATTTACTCATGATTTGGAGTTGTCTTCATGCTTCATGGAAGAGATTTATAGGGTTTGTCCACTTAGAGTTCATTTAGAGGGGTTATAACTCATGATTTGAGAAGGGTTGTTTAGTGATTGAGATCTAAGTTTTTCATGTATCACTTTGGGACCATTCTTCCTTGGTGCACCATTGTTAGAGAGGCTTTGGAGGTTTGGAATTTGGATCATTATATTTCTTCTCAGGTACCTTCCTCATTTGATGGAGTATGCTTCTTCTTGAGCCTTTGGAAGTTCAGATGTTGCTTTTACTTGACATCATTTACCCTCATTTGAAAGGGGTGTCCTCCCTTTTATGGGCCTTATTCTATCTCAGCTTCTCTTTTCACACCTCTATAATGCAGAGTGTTTTTGTGTCAAAAGATTTAGGGAATTCTCAGGAATTGTGGTTGCACGATCAATATCCCAATAGATCCATTGTTGATGTCATTGGTTAAGTGATCTACTAGTCTCAGAGATTTTCAATGGTTTGACATTATGAGGAAGAGCCTCTTATACCTGTTGTAGAAGAACTGATTCCAAATTTGCAAGCTGAGTTGTAAAACAGTCCAAAAATACCTAGGAAATCCAAATCCAATCATAATGGTAATTTGATGGGGACCATCAACCTTCCAAAGGACTGAGGCCTGATCCATGTACATAGTAGAGCCATGTTGGCATTGATACCATATAGGCAAGAGTTACAAAAGGCGGTTTGTTAACAAGTAGAGCGTACAATGATGAAGTAGCTTGTTAACTTGAGTAGAGATTTGGAAAGTAGGAATGCTTCAATATTCAAAAAGAATGGAATTTATGGCAATCCAAATTTCCTATATAACAAGGAAAGGTGTAACTCTTAGACTTTTTAGTTTTGATTTGACAAACCAAATTTTGAGATGACCTTCAATAAAAGCTTCATTCCAGATAGCATGCTTCCCAAGGTTGTCTTCCATATCTTTCCACACATGTTTAATAAATGGGAATTTTATGAAAAGATGAGTAGTGCAAGTCTTGACATCAGATCTACAAAGTATGTAATTTTGGAGATATTAAGCATGATATTGTGGGCATCCTTCTTCATATTTTTCCAGGCAGCCTTACCTTCTTCTTAGCAACCCCCTCTTCTTCAAGGATGCTCCTTTTTGTTTATGGGAAGACTGTTTAGGGCTCAGCCCTCTTTCCATTTCCCTAGGGAAGCCACCCGTGTAGGGTTTGCCTACTAGAAGACCCTTGGGCAGCCTTCGGGACAATCCCTGAGGGTTGCGGGCTGCTAATAGTTTGTTGTCCAAAATAGATTGTCTTCTTATCCAAATATGTGAAAATTGAAATTTTTTCCCTAAAATAGGATCTTGTAAAAAATAGAAAACACGTGATGAACAAAGCCTTTCAACAACTTGTAAAACACCCAGTGAAAAAGGTCAATATGGAATCAATTTGTCATCCAAAATATCCTTCGAAAAAAAGGCATTTTTTAATGACTAATACCAATCCTTTTGGCTATACTCTTAATATTTTCTCATGGGAAATGGGATTAGCAGTAAAGTTTTCTAGCTGATTCACAAGCTATTACTGACAAAACATAGTTAACAATAGCATTTACTATGATTAGCTAACAGCAGGACAATTCCAGGATTCCTATATTATATCTGGTGTAAGGAAACAACATTCATTTCCTGTCTCAGTGGAATCAATTCTGTGAATGCAGTTATTGTAGTAGCCAAACCTCTGAATTTTCAGATAACCTAGTATACCTTTGAGCAACCAGCAACCTGTCAAGCTGGGGACAAAGAAAGTGCAAGGCTATCGATCTAATATGGTTTTTGTATTTTTTATTTATGATTAGAGTGTAATAGTAATGTAATAAAGATAAAAGTATAACATGGCCATTCTTATATAAAAGAATTTACTAACATATCGATTGCATAGATATTTCGTTCATGCTCAAAATGTCACTATGAACTCTCCTATACTCTGTCATGACAACAGAAATCTCAATTTTCTCATTGGTTTGCAAATCTGAGTGTTTTCATGGATGCAATCTAAAATTTGCTAGCCTAGGTGACTGCTGTCCTTGTGTCCTCCATCAAATCAATTAATTCCAGAATTTAATTAATGGAGAAAAAATAATTTCTAATCATATCATCAATTACAAATCTGTGTTTTTTCATGGATGCACTGTAAAATTTCCTAGCCTAGGTGACTGTTGTCCTTGTGTCCTCTATCAAATCAATTTATTGTTGAAATTAATCAATGCAGAAAATTTAAATCCTGAATATAGCATCAATCACACTATGTATAGCTGGAAACTGTAAAGAGTGGAAGCATAAAAAAAATTCATACATACATAGGTAATTTCTCCTACAAAATCAGCTTTTCATTCCTTAATCAAAGATTAGTAATTACAAGGAAACCTCGAAAAACTGCTGAAAGTTAGCAGCTGTATGGCTTGCTGAGAAGGTGCAGCCAACATAGAAAACAAAGGAACAGTGGTATGGTGCTAGATTTGTGATCAGATTCATCAATAAGTGAATATCTATCATCATCAACAATCGGCTTATTACTATTGTCACTATCCATGCCAACTCCAAGGTCATGTTCTTCTGCACTTGGAGTAGGCTCAAACTATGGGCCAATAGGACTAGATGAATATTTGGAAACACTGCTTAATGCCAATTTCAAATTGCCGTGAACATAAACAAGGTCTTCCAATTGTTTAGATAGCAATTTGTTTCTTTTCTTAGTGTACAAAAGGAAATGGACAAAAGGTTAAATGAAGTAGGGGCCATTCCTGAAAATTAGATCTTTGTCTTCTTTGGTTTCGAAGTCAAATAGGAAGTATCCCCTTTCGACAGAGTATGATGCATCGTTTTTGGAGATGAGGGGTCTCTAGTTTCTTTGGACCCAGCTATTAGTGGATTTTGGTGAAGGCCAGAGCCCCGTGAATTACTTGATCAGGGCTCGATCTGCCAGGGAGAAAGCACCCGCATAGTTTCTTCCGGTGGGAGGGCTACCTCCGGCACATCTTCTATTCACTTGACAAACTTCGGGGGATCTCTTATGCCCGATTATTGACATACTGTAAACGGAAGTAAAAATATGCAATAAAGCATAACATGTCATATTTTGCTCATGTTTCTTCTTAAAATGCAATATTATTCTTCATTTTTGAATTGTAACTAATTTCACGCAACATATTTTTATACTGTATGGTGATTTAGGTCACAACTAACTGGTATTCTCGATGGTTTAAAGGAGAAGCCGGATGTTAGAGCACTACTGCAGGTGCCTATATCTACTTTTGTTTTTTTCATGTGCTATACAAATTTCTATTTCTGTAAAATTTCCATCTATTTTCCCTAGTCCCTGCGTTGTTGACTATTTTCTGCAATTTTTGTAACAATAAGTTGGTTTTATGCAGTAGCTTACCTAACACTGATTGAGGAATGAATAACGTTGCTATCTATATACAGTTTGTTGTGCTCACCTGTATATGCAAGATATTCTTGCTCTAATCTTTAAAATCAATTCAGAGCTCCGCAATTAAATACTTTAGGATGACAAGTACGATTTAGATATACAGTGAATAATGTTAAATTGGAACTCATCTCATTTAAATCTATAGTAGCTAGCTGATATCTTGTCTTATGTGTGCTCTTGTAAGTTCCTAACTAGTGTTAACCCCATTGAAGTTATAAAAATCATTGGAATGACTAGCTTTGAGAAACTAGGTTTTGGAAGTTTGATCTTGGACATGATTAGCCCTGCCAAGCCATCCTTGGGATTTGGGTGTTTGGCTATTGGTGTTTGGGATTACCACTTGTCCACCTCTGTACTGGCCCTAGTGAATAGCATTTAACGTTGCATGGGGGCAGTGGGTGTACTATGTTTGATCAGGTCTATTGGTGAGAGATCTGATGGTTGATTTTTGATAAGTGCTTTTCATAACCTAGCCTTCTCTCTCCCTTGTAGCATCTTCTTGCATTTTGGTTTTGAAGAGTTGAGAGCTCGACCCTTTGCACATTCAGTTAAGTGTTTTCTTGGCCATGACTGTTAGCCTGAGTTGTAAGTGTTTTTGTTGACTAAATGTTGGCTATTGAAAAGTTTGGAACTGTATCCAAATTGTGTGTTCAGCTATGTTTGGATAAAGGTAGACTCATACCTTCCTCTATGTTTCCTTTTTGGTGCATTGTTTTTGTTTGATGGGTAGGAATTGCTGTTTGGTTGAGTGACTCTGCCTTGTGTTTTTCTTGCCCTTTGTTACATTTGAGCTCTATCATTGTTTTGTTATTGTTGCTTTCACTTGTTCAGTCACTAATGTATGAGGCCAAGTTGTTCTTTGGCCAGTCTGTTTGCAGGGTTTGATGTTGCTGTTTAAGCCCTCGACCCTTTGCATGGCTCAGAGTCCAGAATGTGAGCTGTTAATGCACAATAGGCATAATTGTTGGTTATCTGTTGGTTGTCCGTGGTCGAGGCTGGCATTTGCATGATTTATTTGTTTGAACATCTCATTGTGCTATATCTCTTGAGCATTGTTTTACAAAATTTGATGTTGAACCTGTACTATTTCTTGTCTTTATTTCTTTTATGTCTGTCTACAGTGACAATGTAGAAATAAACTCGAGAAGCCAGGCTATGGTGAGATCTGTTTTCTCAAAATCCCCTTAGTACTGTAACGAGACCTACCTACCCTGCCGAATTCATTCTTAGATCAAATTAATTTTATCTCGTTTTTTATGGTCTCTATATGTGATTACATATCTGTGATGCAATTTACATGATCTGCCAAGAGATCATGGCACCTATAGTCACTGGAATCATGGTTAAATCTTATTGCATGTATGCAATTGGTGTATGACTCTCATGGTGCATATTAAAATCTATGAAAGCATGGGTAAATCTTGACCATGTTCTGCATTTTTCTGGAATTTCTATTATTGATGGTAGACTTTGAACTTTACAAAATCTGCTTACTGTAATATCGATATAGGAAAGTAGACATTCAGACCTGTTGCGACCTGATATGCTGCTAAATTGAGGAGTTTTCATTGGGCCATCAACTGTGATCTTGTGGTGTATCCGCATGATAAAATCTCATCGAGGATCAGCCACCACCTTGGTATTGACCATGAAACTACTGTGTGAAGGAATGATGACATGCTGCGAATTGGAGAGTGGAAGTATTGCCCAGCCACTGCGTGGAAATTCAAAGCTACTATCGACACGAAGGAGGTTTACTAAACTGATTGGATGGAGTACTCTCAATGGTAGTAAGCATGTGCTAAATTGTAGTCTTCGCTCTTCGATTTGTGTTAGTAATGGCTAGTTAGAATCATTTACTCTTTCCGAAGTGTGAAAAATTGATTGGAAAGAATTACGGTTTATGGAGTCATAAGATACTAACCATTATTGAATTTAGAGATCTTGAACAAACCATCTTAGGCATAGTGGAAAAAATCGGCATCAACAAAAAATCAGGGAGGGTCTAGAAAACATCTTCTCGGCAACATCGGCGAAAAAATCGGCAAACCATGACAAGCATTAAAAAATGCAAATTTTGTACTTCAATAGGGTCAAAATTAGCTTACTGATTTTCCCCTATTTGCCAAATTTTCCTGTTTTTCCCTGATCTTTCTCGATTTTCTCAATTTTTTGCCGGTTTTTTCCCCGATTTTCCCATTTTTTGCCGGTTTTTTCCCCGATTTTCCCATTTTTTGCCGGTTTTTGCCGATTTTCCCGATTTTTTTAATGATTTTCCCGATGTCCGATTTTTTGAAAAATCAGGATTTTTTCGGGCCGAAAAATTGACAGCCAAGAAAAGTTGATATTTTTTCCACTATGATCTTAGGTAAAGAATATAGACCAACAAATTATCCCAAAAACTACGATAAAAGACATAAAGAGGCACTTATGCTTCTCAAACTGTCAGTTGTAGTTACATTAGTTCCAGAAGTAAGAAATTCCATTGTAGCACCTATGTTGTGGACAAATCTCCAAAATAAGTATCAAGCACCATAAGTTGGGTGGTCATTGTATTTTAAAAATCTTTTGTTTTAACGTTTCCACCAAGTTACAGGAAGGAGGACCAGTCTCTAAATATTTATTGCACTTGAAGGATCTTAATGATCAATTTTTTGCTATTAAGAAGTCGGTGGATGATGAGGATATGGTTTCTTTGTTGATGCGGAGTTTTCCTCTGTCCTTTGATTCATTTGTTGAGTCCTTACATCTACTTGGGGAGAACCAACAACTTACATTTGAGAAGTTATTAACACTTTTTTGTACAAAAGGAAAGGAGGCTAGATTAGATAGAAGCATCAAATCCATCCACTATAATGAGTGCATTAAGTGCAGAGTTCAAAGGCAAAGACAAAAAAAAATGCTAGCAATGTATCAAAGACAACAAATTCAGATGTTATTACTGCAATAAGCCTAGACACTTCAAGAGATATTGCCAAAAAAACAATATGACTTGGCATGTGGTCAAATGAAATCAAGGAATGCAAATGTTGCCGAAAGAGGTGAAGAAGAAGCAGTGGGCGATTTTGCATTTGTGGCATTACATAATCAATCAACTAAGTCTATAGCCTGGTATTCGACCCAGGTGCATCTCACCACTACAAGTGTCACAGAAACTGGTATGTAAATTTCATTAAAGATAAGAGTAATAGTGAATCTATTGCTTTGGGTGATGGATGGAGTCACTATGTTCGAGGATGTGAGGTTGTTCATGTCATATTGAACAATACTTTAACTTATACTTTCAAAAATGTTCGACATGTTCCTAACATGAGCAAAAATCTCATCTATTAGTGAGATAACTAGGAACCCTAATATTTTTGTCAATTTTCAAGGAAGCAAATATATGGTCACTACTCTCGTGATAACAAGGTGACTATAGTTTGTATTGGTGAAAAAGGGTTGTATAGACTGGTTGATTCTAAAACAACAAAGGCACATGCACCAGCTGTGGCAGAGAATACAAATGTACTCTGGCATTAAAGGTATGGACACCTAAGTTATCAATATTTATTTGTACTTAATAAGACTAATATGGTGGATGGTCTTCCATCCATTCAGGATTGTTAGAGGTATGTGAAGGATTGTTAGAGATACGTGCAGGCTTTCAGTTATGAAAACAACATTGGCTTTTATTTGATACTGACAATAAAACATGGCAAGCCAAATGAGTTTTGGACCTAGTACATGTTGATTTGCATGGTCCAATGAAAACACTTACAATATATGGAGATAAGTAATTCCTATTACTGGTTGATGACTATTCAAGGAAAATTAGGGTTTGTTTTATGAATAATAAGTCAAGTTGTTGTTCAAATTTTGTAACATAAAAAGCTTTGGTAGAGAAACAAACAAGTAAACAATTGAAAGCTTTAGGATATGCTAATGGAGGTGAGTTTGTTTCCACTTAGTTCAAATAATCTTGCAAAAGGGAAGGTATACATAGGCGGTATACCACTACATACACTCCACAACAAAATGGAGTCATGGAAAGGAGGAATAAGATAGTTGTGGAGATGGCAAAGTGCATGGTGCACAGCCAGAATGTACCATAGCCATACTGGGAAAAACCAGTGAATGTTGTGGTTTACATCCTTAACAAAACTCCTTGTAAATATTTGTAGGATATCACTCCTGAGGATTCATGGTTAGGTAGAAAACCTTTTGTAAGATATTTTCGTATTTTCAGTTGTATTGCTTTTGCAAATATTCCCAAGGAAAAACGTTCCTAATGAATAACTGGATGTTTCTATGAACCAAATTGTGATTAATAGAGATGTTGTCGATGAGAAAATATCATTCTTCTGTGCTGATGGTAAATCTATTGGTAGTACTAAGTAGTGTATGGGAAATTGTTGCTCATTCAAGAACAAGTTCTCGTGTTGAAATCAAACAGGACTCAGAGCCGGAAACATCATAGGAGTCAAGTTCCAAGGAGGGGTTTGGTGAAGAAGAGGGGGATTCTCAATCTTCACAACAGAGAGAGATTCTTGATCTTCACAGAAAGACCAAGAGGGCCAAAAAAGGAAATGGAAATGGTATTATACCATGATGGAAGGATATTGAGAAGATGAGTTGCTAAAGGCACTAGAAGGAAAGACTACATGATTGAGGAAACAAATTGTGCAAGGCAGTGAGCAGATAAAATTTTCTCTAACTTCTGTTGTTTTCGTGTCAGGTATTTGAACCTAGCACATTTGAAGAATCCAAAGGAAAACTTGAATCAGAGGCTGCGATGAAAGTGAAATATGATGCATAGATGAAGAGCAAGACTTGGGTCTTGTCCACATTGCCTCTAGGGAAGAAAGCACTTGGTTGTAAATGGATTTTAAAAGTCAAATATAAACTAGATGGTTCTTAAGACAAATACAAAGCTTGTCTTGTTTCCAAAGGATATGCACAAGATGAAGGGGTGTACTGTGAAGAAATATTTGCCCCCACAGTGAAAATAGTGACTTTTCGGCTAGTTAGCTCCATTTCTACTAATTCTAGATGGAAGATATACAGATGGATGTTAAAAATGCCTTGATGTAACTGCAAGGGTTTCATTTTTTTGGAAAGAAACATTTGGTTTGTTGGTTGGTAAAGTCCTTGTCTGGATGGTAAAGTCCTTGTATGGACTCAAGCAGGCTCCTCAAGCCTGGTATTTCAAACTTGATCAATACCTTAGAGATTCTAGAGTTAGAAAAACCTATTATGAACCCACTTACTACGTCAAAAATAGTGACGATGATATATTGATCTTATTTTGTCTATGTTGATGGTCTTCCCATCACCAAAAGCAATGCCAACAAGATTCAATAGGTGAAATTTGATATTTGATCTATTTTTGAAATTACTGATTAAAGCCTGCTTCATTATTGTTTAGCTGTAGAATTTTTGCAATCTAAGCACGCTGTATTTTTATCACAAGTCAAGTATGCCAAAGCACTCTTCAAAAAATTTAGAATGACTGAATGTAATCCTAGATCTACACCTATGGAATTTGTCATAAAACTCTCAACTTACACGGACTCACCACTAGTCAACGAGTCATTGTATTGGAAATTGGTTGGTAGTTTGATTTATCTTACTACCACCCAATCAGATCTATGTTTTTTAGTGATTTGTCTCTTTCTCAATTCATGTCTAATCCTGAAGAGTTACATTGGCAAGTTGCAAAATGAGTCCGTCAATATTCAAAGGGACCCTTGACTTTGGCATTCTATATCAAAGATATGTTGACTCCATGCTAGCAGAGCATATTGATTTCAATTACGCTAGATTAGTTGATACAAGGAAGTCAGAAACAGGTTATGTGTTCAATCTTGGTTTAGGAAGGTAATTTCATGGCAAAGTAATCTACAAGCTACAGTTGCCTTATCCTCCATTGACAAAAAATACAAGGCAGACTTCAGTACAGGTTGTGAGGCAATGTGGTGATGAAGAATATTGGTCGATCTTCAACTTGAACAAGCAGTGATAACCTCACTTTTCTGTGACAATCAGAGTGCCCTCAAAATGGCAAAAAATTCAGTCTATCATGCCATAACTAAGCATATTGAAGTTCATCACAATTACATCAGATAGTTGGTTGACAATCAAGACATTTGCCTTTATTACTGTCCTACAGCAGAGAAAATATTGACATAATGACAAAACCACTTGGTAATGATAAGTTCACTCATCGTGCCATGTTAAAAAGAAAGCTAACTCCAGCTAGATTTTCATAATGGTGTAATGAGCTAACATATAAGCTTTCACTCATAGTGCCATGTTAGAAGGAAAGCTATCTCCAATTAGATTTTCATCATGGTGTAATGTATTTGATGACAATGTGGGTGTGTTAGATGAAAAAATACCTTATGAAGACTAACATACATTAGCTTTACTCACCGTGCAATGTTTTAAGAACGAAAGCTAACTCCAGCTAGATTTCCATCATGGTGCATTGTGATTGATGACAATGTGGCTATGCTAGATGAAAAACTACACTATGAAAGTTTACACACATTAGATTTCACTCACCGTGCAACGATTTAAGAATGAAAGCTAACTTCAGCTAGATTTTCAACACAACCAAATGTGATTGATGACAATGTGGTTGTGTTACATGGAAAACTACCTTCTGAAAACTAACACACATTAGTTTTCACTCATCGTGCCATGTTGTTAAAATGAAAGCTAAATCCAGCTAGATTTCTATCATGGTGTAATGAGCTAACACACATAAGCTTTCCCTTATAGTGCCATGTTGTTAGAAGGAAAGCTAACTCCAGCTAGATTTTCATCATGGTGTAATGTATTTGATGACAATGTGGGTGTGTTAGATGAAAAAATACCTTATGAAGACTAACATACATTAGCTTTACTCACCGTGCAATGTTTTAAGAATGGAAACCAACTCTAGCTAGATTTCCATCATGGTGCATTGTGATTGATAACAATGTGGTTGTGTTAGATGGAAAGATACCCTATGAAAGGTTACACACATTAGATTTCACTCACCGTGCAATGATTTAAAGATGAAAGCTAACTCCAACTAGATTTTCAACACGGTGCAATGTGCTTGATGACAATGTGATTGTGTTAAATGGAAAACTACCTTATGAAAGCTAATACACATTAGTTGTCACTCATCGTGCCATGTTGTTAAAAGGAAAGCTAACTTCAGCTAGATTTCCATCATGGTGTAATGAGCTAACAAACAAAAGATTTCTCTTATAGTGCCATGTTGTTATAAGGAAAGCTAACTCCAGCTAGATTTCCATCATGATGTAATGTATTTGATAAAAATGTGGATGTGTTAGATGAAAAACTACCTTATGAAAATTAACTGACATTAACTTTATTGACTGTGCAATGTTTTAAGAACGAAAACTAACTCTAGCTAGATTTCCATCATGGTGCATTGTGATTGATGACAATGTGGTTGTGCTAGATAGAAAACTACATTATGAAAGCTAACACACATTAGAATTCACTTACTGTGCAATGATTCAAGGACGAAATCTAACTCTAGCTAGATTTCCATCACGGTGCTATGTGATCAATGACGATGTGGTTGTGTTGATGGAAAACTACCTTATGAAAGCTAACACACATTATCTTTCACTCATCATGCCATGTTGTTAGAATGAAAGCTAACTTCAGCTATATTTGCATCATGTTGTAATGTATTTGATGACAATGTGGCTATGTTGGATGAAAAGCTACCTTATGAAAGCTAACACACATTAGCTATTACTTACCGCGCAACGTTTAAAGAACGAAAGCTAACTCCAGCTAGATTTCCAACATGGTGCATTTTGATTGATGACAATATGGTTGTGCTAAATGAAAAATTACATTATGAAAGGTAACACACATTAGATTTCACTCACCGTGCAACGATTTAAGGTTTAAAGCTAACTCCAGCTAGATTTCCATGACGGTTCAATGTGACAATGACGTTGTGTTAAATAAAAAGCTACCTTATGAAAGATAACACAAATTAACTTTCACTCATCATGCCATGTTGTTAAAAAGAAAGCCAACTCTAGCTAGATTTTCATAATGGTGTAATGAGCTAACACATATAAGCTTTCACTCATAGTGCCATGTTAGAAGGAAAGCTAACTCCAGCTAGATTTCCATCATGGTGTAATGTATTTGATGACAATGTGGCAGTGTTGGATGGAAAGTTACCTTACGAAATCTAACACACATTAGCTTTTACTCACCGTGAAATGTTTTAAGAATGAAAACTAACCCTAGATAGATTTCCATCATGGTGTATTGTGATTGATGACAATGTGGCTGTGTTAGATAAAAAACTACACCATGAAAGCTTACACACATTATATTTCACTCATCGTGCAACGATTTAAGGATGAAAGCTAACTTCAGGTAAATTTCCAACACTGCACAACGTGATCGATGACAATGTGGTTGTGTTACATGAAAAACTACCTTATGAAATCCAACACACATTAGCTTTCACTCATCGTGCTATGTTGTTAAAAGGAAAGCTAATTCCAGCTAGATTTTCATCATGGTGTAATGAGCTAACACACATAATCTTTCCCTTATAGTGCTATGTTGTTAGAAGGAAAGCTAACTCCAGCTAGATTTCCATCATGGTGGAATGTATTTGATGACAATGTCGCTATGTTAGATGAAAAACTACTTTATGAAGGCTAACAGACATTAGCTTTACTCACCGTGCAATGTTTTAAGAATGAAAGCTAACTCCAGCTAGATTTCCATCATGGTGCATTGTGATTGATGACAATGTGGTTGTGCTAGATGAAAAAATACACTATGAAAACTTACACAAACTAGCTTCCACTCACCATGCAACGATTTAAGGATGAAAACTTACTCCAACTAGATTTCCAACACAGTGCAATGTGTTTGATAACAATGTGGTTGTGTTACATGGAAAACTACCTTATGAAATCTAACACACGGTAGCTTTCACTCATCGTGCCATGTTGTTAAAAGGAAAGATAACTCCAACTAGATTTCCATCATGGTGTAATGAGCTAACACACATAAGTTTTCTGTTATAGTGCCATGTTATTAAAAGAAAATCCAACTCCAACTAGATTTTCATCATGGTGCAATGTGTTTGATAACAATGTGGCTGTGTTAGACAGAAAACTACCTTATGAAAGCTAACAGACATTAGTTTTACTGACCGTGCAATGTTTTAAGAACAAAAGCTATCTCTAGCTAGATTTCCATCATGGTGCATTGTGATTGATGATAATGTGGTTGTGGTAGATGGAAAACTACACTATGAAAGCTTAGACACATTAGATTTCACTCATCGTGCAATGATTTAAGGATGAAATCTAACTTCAGCTATATTTTCAACATGGCGCAATGTGATTGATGACAATGTGGTTGTGTTACATGGAAAACTACTTTATGAAAACTAACACACATTTGTTTTCACTCATTGTGCCATGTTGTTAAAATGAAAGCTAACTCCAACTAGATTTTCATCATGGTGTAATGAGCTAACATACATAAGATTTCCCTTATAGTGCCATGTTGTTAGAAAGAAAGCTAACTCCAATTAGATTTCCATCATGGTGTAATGTATTTGATGACAATGTGGCTGTGTTTGATGGAAAACTACCTTATGAAAGCTAACATACATTAACTTTACTCATCGTGCAATGTTTTAAGAACGAAAGCTAACTCCAACTAGATTTCCATCATGGTGCATTGTGGTTGATGACAATGTGGTTGTGCTAGATGGACAACCACACTATGAAAGCTTACACACATCAGATTTTACTCATAGTGTAATGAATTAAGTATAAAAACTAACTCCAACTAGATTTCCAACACAGTGCAATGTGATTGATGACAATGTGGTTATGTTCCTTGGAAAACTACCTTATGAAAGATTACACACATTAACTTTCACTCATCGTTCCATGTTGTTGAAAAGAAAGCTGACTCCAGCTAGATTTCCATCATGGTTTAATGAGGTAACACATATAAGCTTTCCTTTACAGTGCCATCTTGTTAGAAGGAACGCTAACTCGAGGAATATTTTTATCATGGTGTAATGTATTTGATAACAATATGACTGTTTTAGATAGAAAACTACCTTATGAAAGTTAACATACATTAGCTTTACTCACCGTGCAATGTTTTAAGAACAAAAGCTAACTCTAGCTAGATTTCCATCATGGTGCATTGTGATTGATGACAATGTGGTTGTGCTAGATGGAAAACTACATTATGAAAGCTAACACACATTATATTTCACTCACTGTGCAATGATTTAAGGATAAAAGCTAACTCCAGTTATATTTCCATCACAGATCAATGTGATCGATGACAATGTGGTTGTGTTAAATGAAAAATTACCTTATGAAAGCTAACACACATTAGCTTTCATTCATTGTGCCATGTTGTTAGAAGGAAAGCTAACTCTAGCTATATTTGCATCATGGTGTAATTTATTTGATGACAATGTGGTTGTGTTAGATGAAAAACTACCTTACGAAAGCTAACACACATTAGCTATTACTCACCGTGCAACGTTTTAAGAACGAAAGCTAACTCTAGCTATATTTCCAACATAGTGCATGTTGATTGATGACGATGTGGTTTTGCTAAATGGAAAACTACATTATGAAAGATAACATACATTAGATTTCCCTCACCGTACAATGATCTAAGGTTGAAATCTAACTCCAACTAGATTTCCCTCACAGTGCAATGTGACAATGTGGTTGTGTTAAATAGAAAACTAATTCGAGCTAGATTTTTATCATGGTGTAATGAGCTAACACACATGATCTTTCACTCTTCGTGCCATGTTGTTAAGAATAAAACTAACTCCAACTAGATTTCCATCATGGTGTAATGTATTTGATGACAATTTGGTTGTGTTAGATAGAAAACTATCTTATGAAATCTAACTCCAACTACATTTCCATCATAGTGCATTGTGATTGATGACAACGTGGTTGTGTTAGATAGAAACTACATTATGAAAGCTAACACATTTAATTTCACTCATCATGCAATGATTTAAGGAATAAAGCTAACTTCAACTAGATTTCCGTCATGGTGTTATGTATTTGATGACAATATGACTCTTTTAAATAGAAAACTACCTTATGAATTCTAACACACATTAACTTTCACTCACTGTGCAATGTTTTAAAAATAAAAGCTAACTTGAGCTAGATTTCCATCTTGGTGTAATGAGCTAACACACATTTTCTTTCACTCATCGTACAATGCTTTAAGAATGACAACTAACACGTTGTTAAAAGTTAAGCTAATTATAGCTAGATTTCCATCATCTTGTTATGTATTTGATAACAATGTGTTTGTTTTAGATAGAAAAATACTGTTGTGCCCTGGCTCAATAGATTTTAAAAAACATTTTTTCATCTAACAAAATTCTATTTTGTTTGATGAAATGTTTGAATTTCTCAGTGCAAAATAAAGAAGAATTACATCTACTGAAACAATGACATTTTGTTGGCTACTGAATTGGGGAAATTCGTTGTTTTTAAAGCAACCTTTGCAACTATAGAATATTTACAAAATCATCACTAATGAGTTATTATTTGTTTTTGGGTTTGAAATTAAGGATAAATATTAATGATTTCTATATCCTTCGTCTTATCCTAATCTAGAAATTAATCCGAAACATTACGAATTGATTTTGTTGATTTTGTTATTATCATTATTGCTAGGGTTCAAATATTATCAATGGTTGGTTCGTGGTGATGTTGGTCAAGACCCAGAGTACGTAAGCCAAATGGGTTCCAAAACATTCCCGACATATCCTAAGTTCTCAAACCATGGTCGACATTACCACCAATATCTATGCCGATCATTATTATATGGTATGTTTTGCAAAGTCAATTCATGATTTAATGGTTTGTAATTATGATTATTTATCCACCACCTTTAAAAGGTAGGTCGAATCCATGGTAGGGGTGCATGTATTATGGTTATTTTCGGGTTGATTTATGTCACAGCCTTTATCCGGATTCACCTATTGCGAAGCTAGCATGCTATCATGACGCTGGTACTTGACCTATCTATCACGTTTAAGTCCTGGTATGTATCCCTCGTCGTGGATGCCTGCCAATGGAACACCTATTCTACATACAGCGAAGGGCCTCCTGTCATTCAATTCAGGGTAAATCATGATAATATCAGTTGTCTAGGGTCTTCGACCATCGTTTGTGTCATCAATCGATTACCACTCCGAGTGTTGATGTCTTCGTTCATGCCAAACCCGTAGGGGTATAACCTACGTTTATGCATGGCTCATCCTGTTCATCACCTGGTTTTGCTTAGCCTTTATTCCAAGTGCTCATGATCTCATGTTCTGTCTCTTGACGAGCTCTGGTACTTATTTTGCGTGCGGTTACGCACCTGGACTCAGCCAGTGATGGCACCTGTAGTAAGGGTTGAACCCTGCGAAATGACCTTGTTAAGCTCGGACTCCGAGCTCGCAGTAAAGGTCGAGGATATAGGGTGGATGCCGTTCTTGAAGAAACTCTCTGACTCGAACCCTGAAGTTACTAGGGTTTTTGCTCTCTCCCTAGTTGATTTTCAAGCAGAAGTTGGTGATCTTCGATTTCGAGTTGATGAACGGTCAATAGCGGCCGCAACAGGTTTGTCCCTGACCGGTCAGAGATGGTTCAAATACTAGAAGATGAATATAACAGAATGGCGGCAGTTACTTAAAAACCCTACTCAGGAAGTCTCTTTTCAAACTGGAGTGGCCCGTAAATATTTCAAGAAAGAATGGCCTCCTGTCCTTGATTTGATTCACCGTTACTTGACCTGTGAAGGCCGGTTATCGTCAGCGTATGTATATCACCTCTGTCTTATGTCTGTTTTTATAGGGTTTCCGTTAAATTTGCCTTATTATCTTTTACATAGCCTGTTCAAAATGTCCAATGCGATTAAAAAAGGCCCTAAACGCGTCAGTCACAACCTCTTTCATCATGGGTTGGTTCGCATGTTGATTGATACTGAGTTGTTGAAGTTGGGTCGGTCATGGGAGGAATTTGTAGATTCCAATGGTTTTTCCTCGTTTTGTCATTGCATGTTTGACAACCCTGATGATTGCAGCAAACACAAAGATCCGAGTTCAGTCTCAGTCCCTTCTCTGCGCAAACCTTTGTCAAGTCCTGGCCATATGAGCCCTGAACCCTGCAAAATTCCTGTGGCCAATCCAGTCGAAAGTGCTGACACTCCGTTAAGGTCTAAGCGCGTGAGGAGAGTTTCACCTTTGTCACCAATTACACCCCAAAGAAGTATTGCTAAAATTGGCAATCGTGGACGAAATTAGCCCAAGGGTAAATTGGTTGGTAGATTCACCAGGAGCATGGCGAAAACTACTTCTGTCAAAACCCCTATTATTGACAAGGTTCAGGTGGAAACTGTTGTTTTAGATGAGGAAGAACTTGATATCCCTTTGCCTATTGATGATAATGTCGTTCATCCTGAAGTTGTTTTGAATCCTGCCAATGAGACTCTTCTTGTTATTGATAAGGATATTCCTGTGCTCGACAAAGAGGTGCGAGAGGATTCATTTGTTAATGCTCTGACTAAAGAAAAGCCTGTGCACACAAATTCACCTGGTGTTTATTGTGTTGTCGATATGGCTCATCCTTTGTTTATTAATCGTCTGTTGGATAAAATTCGTAGTATGGAGGATAGGGTAGGTGAGATGGCAGTGAATTGGGATTTAATAAAGGCTGAAAATGCTATGTTAAAGGAGAAAGTTAATGCGAATGATCAACAACTCCTCCGATTGAGAAATCATAAGAATAAGTTGATTAGGAGGGTTCTCAAATTGCAGGATGAAAATGACAAGAATGAAGAAAAGGTTCGTGAGATTAACGCTCAGATTGCACTCATGCAGTTCTGGGCTGCTCCCTCGCCGAGTCATTCAAGTGGGGTGAATATCCAGGTCTTTAATGCTCCGGTGAATTTGTAGTGTTTTGGCGGTGTGTTATTTTGATATCAGGTTTGAAGTTTTGATGATCGAGTTTTATTTATAGGTATTTGATGAGTGTGAAATTGTTTATTAATTAGTTTATTTGTTTTTCTATTTTAATTACATTTTAATTATGTTTCTTTTGTCTTGCATCGTTGGTGGTATTATGAATATTTTCCTTCCCCGATTTTGATGATTTTGGTTGTCTGAATGATCCCTCTATATCTGGAAGCAAATTGATCTTGCAGGGACTATTTTCCAGGTGCCGTTACCTTATCTGTGTCCTCAATATCCTATTATGGACTGAGTATTCATGCATATGTTGAAAAATGACATGTTCCCACTTGTCATTTTTATGCGAAATCAGTTAAGGATTTCAATGTTGATTATCTCTAGCTTGTAGAAGGTTTTATTTTGGGGAAATTAAAATGTATTTATAGGGCAGATAGCATAAGTGATGGGGGTTAGTAGTTTGGCAAAGGGAGGACAAGACCGCTATTCGATCTATCTGTGACTCGTGACAGTTAACTGTCAGTAGCTACAGCGTTTGGACTGGTGATGTTTAATACATATATACAGTTTTTATACTTTACATATGATTTATAATATCTTTCAGTTTTGCCACTCGTTTTTCTATATTATAAATGTTTGTGATAATTTCCTTGAAGAATTGTGCAAATATTATTTACAAGTATCGACTGTTACTGTTTCTGATTTTGTTGATACGTCATGTTCTGTAATTAATGATTGATATCATTGTTATGTAATGTGTAACGACTTCTGTATGGTTTTGTTAATATTTAAATTTCTTTAAATTTTGTCAAATGTTTGCATATAGTGTCCATGTCAGCATAAATCGATTATAGGTTAAATTTTTCATTGCTCCTGATCAGGATAGAGTGTAGATTAGGATAATGTGTGTTTAAGTTTTTTTTTATTATATTATTCAAAAAATCTATTTAAATCAGATCCTTTTATAGGAATTACCAACATTCAGATTATTTCTGCCTTAATTATTGTACACTGTGTATATTATACATCGTTGTAGGGTATTAACTCTGTTAATTTTTATCTTTCTCTTCTTGTGTTTATAATTAACTGCTTTTGAGTAGATTAAATATAACAGTTTGTCATCCTGTAATATATAATAAGAATTAACCTTGGTAATCCTAAGTGTAGGCCCAAATAACAATCAGTAGCATTAATTTTAACCTTTAGACTTTTAAATTTCCAGGCTAACAGAGCCTTTAAACCTGTCGGGAACAACCATCCCAAACAACATGGAGCCTGCCCTAAGGATCCCGGTCTGGGTTGTTTCCCCAATTGCGGGCTTAGTCAAATATGCCCGTCAACAATGGCACTAGAAGGAGGGCCAACGTAAGCCAATGGCTGATGAAAACAATCCTGTAAACAAAGTTAATCAGCCTAACACCCCTCAAATACAATTTAATGCACAACCACGCTCTCACCGTTCATCACAAGTGAATGAAACCCCAGTGAGCGACTCTGTTCGAAATCTGATCTCTCAGTTCAACTCTCGAGGTATTCACTTACCTGAAGAAATAGACCAGTACAAGTAAGCCATAAACGAATCTCGTAGAATTTTAACTAGGGCTTATTCGAATCTCACCGAGCGCCAGCTCACTGAATTACCTCTTCCACATATTACACGTCCTCGTACTCGTTATCTTGAATCTGTTCTAGGAGAACAAGAACAGCCTTTTGGTGCCCATCACGATCCTCACATACAACAATCTTTTACAGGAACCAACCAGCCTTCCTCTTCTTCAGGACCACCTGCTTCAGGAGGGACTGGACAACCACCATCGCAGCCTCAATCGCCTCCTCGTGTTTTACAAACACCACCTTCACCACCTCCAACTCCAAGAAACATGGCAGCTGCAAATCCCCCAAACCCCAACGCTAATATGCCATGGCTAGCTCAAGAGGTAGTGGTCGTCCCCGGCGTTCAACACCCTTTACCTAAACATCCTGAGAAATTACTTCCTAAGTTCAACCCTGAGTTGAAAGAGCCAGCGGAAGATCATGTCAAGAAGTTTATGTTGGCAGTTCGACTCTTGGATGTTGAACATGAAGATGTGGTCTGTCGGCTTTTCCCTTATACATTTGAGGGAAAAGCATCAACGTGGTATTTTTCACTTACAGCTGGTTCCATTACTAGCTGGAATGAATTTGATCTTGCATTTACAAACAAGTTTGGAGATGACAAGACTCCTGCTATTTTAGTCTTAGAATTGTCTAGAATTTGCATGGAACCCAAAGAAAAGGTTAAAGATTTTAACCAGCGTTTTCTAACTTTAAGAAACAGGATTCCTGCTACCTCAAGGCCAACTGAGGATGTTACTGTTGAATTTTACACTTCAGCCTTACCGGGAAAAATATCCATGTTTGTCAGGCAAAAAGCCAAACTTACCCTAGCTGAAAACTTTGAAGAAGCAATTAAAGTCGAAAAGGATGCGAATGCCACAAAAGCAAATCCCGGAGTAGATAACGATTCGGCATCTTCTTCTCGGAAGAAGACTGACAGTCCTGCCAAAAGCTCTGACAAAAGGGGCCAAGATGCCTTAGATCTTGACAGTTTACAAAGAGTCATTAAAAAACTATCTAATGAAATCATAGATTTAAAAAAGGGTACTTCTGAAAATACCACAAACAAAGAACCACCTAAACAGTTTTTCAGGAAACCTTTTCATAATTTAGCTGTGAAACAAACTCCACCCTCTGAAGCTAACAGCGTTGAGGAACTCAATAGATTCCTCAAATCAATATTTTCAGATCTAGAAACATCTACTGAAAATGAAACTCAGTCTTTCAGACAGAGTTCTCAAGATAACCAAAAAATAGATGATGGCAATGACGATAAACCACCCCATGTCATCAGTCATTTCTGGGACACCTCGGAATTAACTGATGATGAAGATGTGGCTGTTGTCAATGTAAATCAGCATCAGTACAACACCAGAAGTAAAAAAGACCAACCCCCAGGTGAACCTGCTACAACTGTTAAAGATAATAGTTCAGCTGTCAAAGATGAAGATTAGTCTGGAAATAGTAAATCTGCACATTCCCTTGAGTTAGAATACGACTTGATTGAAGACTTAAAGAAAAGCAGAGCCAACATATCTCTATATGAACTCATAAAGATACCTGTGATCCGAGATAAAATGGTGCAAGGATTTTTCGCAAGTAAATCTGGTAAGACTCCTTCCAATCAAAATAATTCTGCCATTAATAAGGATAACTCAAAAAATGCTTCAGTTAATGCATCATCCATAGGCAAGAAATCTGATTCTTCAACTCCGCCCTTTTTACTTACATTTGAAATATTTAATCGTAAAGTGCATAACTGTATGATAGACTCAGGGGCCTCCAAGAATGTGATGCCTTACTCTGTATGTAAAAAACTTAATGTTGTCCCTGAACCGTGTGATACAAGTATTGTATAGCTTGATCGTTCAAATGTAAAGGTAATAGGTAAGTTGAAGCAGGTGCTGATAAGGTTGGCTTCAAATCCTCAAGTTCACTTTATCATCAATATTATTATTGCTGATATCCCAGAAGCATATGGTTTATTTCTTAGCAGGGATTGGTCACAAAAACTCGATGGATATTTTGCAACAAACTGGCCACACTTGTGGATATCTCAAAAAGGTCGCATGAATAAAATCAGAATCAATCGAGAACGGTATATGAAGCATACCGTCACTGAAATTGATGACTCAAATGAACCAGTCTTGTTCACTGATACCATAATGGGTAACTACATGGATGACTCATTTTTTGGGAACTTGGAGGCTGAAATTTCAGAAATTCCAGATTCAAATCAGCAGTCTGAAATTTGTCATTTTACACAAGTCCCAGCTGAAATTCCAGTCCCAGATACACCACATTTAGATCTCAATGACGGTTTTTGGTCTCTTTACTTTGACGGTTCCAAGTCAAAAGAAGGAGCTGGTGCAGGATGCTTACTGATTGATCCTTACGGGAAAAGGTACTTCATTTCTTGCAGATTAGAATTCGATTGCACCAATAACACTGCTGAATACGAAGCCCTCATTCAAGGGCTGAAGAAAGCGATTGACTTGGGAGCCAAAGCCTTGGTAGTCTTAGGAGATTCTGAGATTATTGTTCGTCAGGTACGTAATACAATACACTGCATAGCTGGACACTTGAGAAATTATCAGGCTGAGGTATGGAATTTACTATTAGCATTTGAAGCATTTAACATAAGTTCCATCCCTTGTTATCTAAATCAGGAAGCTGATCTTTTAGCTAATGTTGCTTCAAGATTGATTCCATCTGAAAAAATCCTTATTGATGCTTTCTCGGTTGAATTGCTATTCAGACCTTCTATACCTGACAACATAGCAAATTGGAGAGTCTTCAATGACGACCAGCAATTGATCGATTTTCTGACTTTTAAAGATACTTTTAAGGATGCAGTTTTGGATGAGATGACTCACGATGAGGACATACACAATTTTGCGGTAATCCATAAGCCTTGTTCAATTCAGGAATCTCTCGATCAGGTTAGTGCTCTGCCCAGATCAGTAATCAAACTTGAGAAATTCTATGACTTAAAGGATAAATTTAAAGCTACAAGGAATTGTAAAACTAATAGCTCCATCATGCAATCTGACATTGTGAATCTAGGAACTGAGCAAAACCCTCAATGTGTAAATCTGGGCAGTACATTTACTGCCCAGGAAAAAACAGTCTTCATTAAACTCTTCAAAGAGTTTAAATAAATATTTGCATGGACGTATGATGACCTGAAAACATTCGACCCTAATATCATGCAACATGTCATTCCTATGAAACTGGAGGCTAAGCCTTTTCATCAAAAATTGAGGAAAATGCACCCCAGCCTAGAACCAGCTGTCAAGTAGGAGCTAAATAAACTCCTTTCCGCCAGAATAATTTTCCCTGTTTGGCATGCATAGTGGGTAGCAAATCTTGTACCCGTGAGGAAGAAAAATGGTGACATCAGGTTATGTGTCAACTTCCGAAACCTGAATAAGGTTTCTGATAAAGACAATTATCATGTTCCTACAATGGAGAAAATCTTGCAACAGGTCTCCGCATCTGAAATGTTTTCACTACTAGATGGTTTTTTAGGATACAACCAAGTGTTGGTATCCAAAGTTGACCAGTTGAAAACAACTTTTAGGATGCCTTGGGGAACCTATGTATACAGGAAAATGCCATTTGGTCTCATAAATGCCAGAGCAACATTTCAGAGGGCAATGGACATCGCCTTCAGAGGTCTGATTGGTAAGTTTGTCGTTATTTATCTTGATGATGTTACCGTCTTTTCAAAAAATAGGACTGATCATTTAACTCATCTCAGGAGAGTCTTTGAGCGTTGCAGGAAGTATGGGATTTCTTTAAATCCTAAGAAGTCTATCTTTTCAGTAACAGAAGGTAAGTTGCTGGGTTTTTTTGTTTCTAAACAAGGCATCAATATTGACCCAGAACGCACCCGTGCCATATCACAGATTTCAATGCCCCACTCAAAGAAGTCCATGCAGTCGTTTCTTGGAAAGATCAATTTTGTTTCTAGATTTATTCCTAGGTTAACGGAAATTATTCAGCCGCTTCAGAAAATGATAAGAAAGGATGCTGAGTTTAAATGGAACACTGATGAGAAGCAATCTTTTCATGACATCCTAAAAGCTATTGCTGAAGCCCCCACTCTCACTAGCCTAGATTTTTCCAAACCTTTCATTTTATATAAGTTTTCTTCTGATTCTTCTTATGCTGCTGTTCTGACACAGAAAAACCAAGAAAATAATGAAGCTCCTATCGCTTTTACGAGTTCTGGTCTCAACGGTGCAGAATTAAATTACCCAGAAGTAGACAAGCAAGCTTTCGCTATTTTCAAATCTGTCAAACATTTCATGCCTTACTCACTGAAATCCCACACCAAAGTTGTTGTACCATATTCTGCAGTTAGAAATCTCTTGGTACAGAAAAATCTTGGTGAAAAAAGAGCACATTGGGTCACAACACTTCAGGAATACGACCTGGAAATAAAACCTTTAAAGATTGTCAGGGGGCAAGGACTTTGCAAGCTAGCAGCTGGGTCTGTGGACAATTTTGATAATCTGCACTTCTTTAGCGAACCTTCTTTATTTGAAAGGGAAGTTTTTTCGGTGCCCACTCCTCCTGATTCTTGGTATGACGATATTAAGTTCTTCTTATTGCATGGGACAGCCCCTGAACATTTAGACCCACGTCATAAGAGAGCTTTAAGATTGAAATCTGCACCTTATCAGCTTATTGATAATATTTTGTTTAGAAATAATTTCGAAGGAGTTCTCCTTCGTTGTCTAGAAGGACATGAGGCTGATATTGTGTTATCTCAACTACATGCAGAACCAGCCGGAGGACACTTCAGTGGAGAAATTACTGCTCATAAGATACTTAAAGCTGGGTACTACTGGCCCACGTTGTTCAAAGATGCATATTCCTTCGCCAGAAAGTGCCAAGAATGTCAGAGAGCAGGAGGTAGACTAAAGAAGGCAGCGTTACCCCTCCAGCCGGTTATCATCGAAGTCCCATTTCAGCAATGGCGTCTGGATATTGTTGGCCCAATCACACCAGCCTCTTTACAACAACATAAATACATTCTGACAGCCACAGACTACATCACTAGATGGGTTGAAGCCATCCCTTTGAGGGTAGTCAATTCGGAACAGGTGATATCTTTCCTTGATTCTTTTATTATTACCAGATTCGGTGTTCCAGAATCTTTAATATTTGACAATGCAACTTATTTTTCCTCTGCAAAATTAACTGAGTATGCATTGGATAGGGGTATAAAGTTGAAATATTCAGCTAATTATTACCCTCAAGGTAATGGGTTAGCAGAATCCTCTAATAAAAATCTGATCAAGATTCTAAAACGTACTGTGGCTAACCACCATAGGAATCGGCATACTACTCTGCCAAATGCTTTGTGGGCTGACAGGGTAACTCCCAAAGCTGCTATAGGGAACTCTCCCTTTTTCCTGGTGTATGGTAAAGAAGCCATCTTTCCCCCTCATTTGTTCTTACCCTCCTTACAGCTTGCCCAGTCAGTACAGGAGGTACCTTGTTCTGCCATGGAGCATCGAATTAGCACCTTGCAGAAACTGGAGGAAGATAGGGAGCTATCTAGAAAAAAAATTTGAGAAACAACAGCAGACTGTGAAGCGTTGGTTTGACCTCAGGAAATCAGTCAGTAGGGATTTGGAAGTAGGTGACTTAGTCTTGAAATGGGACAAGGAAAACGAAGATAAGGGAAAACACACAAAGTTCCAATGCCTGTGGCTAGGGCCATTTATTATTACAGAAAAACTTGGTCCTAGTACTTTCAGGTTACAAACATTGGAAGGTGACATTGACAACCTTCTAGTAAATGGTCACCTAATTAAGAGATATTTTTGCTGATTCCCCCCAAGGGATCATCCTGTATATACCTGTGTGGTGTGTTTGCTTGATGCATTTTATTCCCTTTTCTCTTTTGATTTATTTGTTGTTTTGTTTGTGTGTTATGAAGCTGGTAAATTAATCAAACCTCGAATTGATGGCTCATTCTAAGCTCTATTATTTATCTGTAAGTTGTGCATGAAGACATTATTATCCTGGAAAATGTCATTCTGTTTTGCTTCTTGAACAGAGAATGGTGTTTTCATCGTTCTAGATTTTACCAGAAAAAACTCAAACCACGTTTTAATATTAATTAAGTATATCAGTCTATGCAAAGATTTTCCCAACGGGATTGGGATAGTACTTGGTAAAGTTATCTATTTAAATCTTTTACGCCATCTCTTCTCGTAAAGAGGATCAGATTCGCCTCCCTATCTGCTAAGATAATCTCATTTGAGATTAATAATAATTACGTTCTGGACAAGGAGGGACTTGAACATATGCAAAAATATGAAGGACAGAAAGTCTCATCATGAGCTGATCTGCTCAGGATCATAGGTTTGCTTCCAGTAACATTGTCGTCTCCGGTCACCAAGCCTGGGCAATGACCCTTGGATGGAAAAATTTGAGGGGTGAAAGGTCTCATCACGAGCCGGTTCATTTTACTGTAATGCAGACTGGTGACTGACATGGTTATTATCTGGTTACCAAGCCTGAACCATGGCCTTCATGAGGAATAAAATTAAAAGAAAATAGTGGTAACAGTTTCTCCCGACCAGAATTGTACATATATAACTAGCAGATAGGATACTGGCGTTTTGAGGGTTTAGAAGCAACCCTGTCGAGGCTATGAACGCCTGCTGGCAGCAGGGCCATGCTTTTGGTATTGAGATTTTATCCTTAAAACTGAGCCATTTACTGGCTTATTCTTTGAGGAATAATTTCTATTTGAGACCTAATTTTATCAAACAAATCGCTGAAACTGTAATTTTCTGGTAAGTTTTAGAATTGTGAAATACTTGAATTTGTTTGAGATGTTAAAACGATGATCTTTGTATAATGGCTTGTATTAAGGATTTAATTTCTCCGTGTGCATGATTTCAGGTTAAGAGGCAGAGATAACTGTTCCGCCCAGCTTGTCGCCATCTGTTGTGCCCTGGCTCAACAGCTTTTAAAAAACATTATTTCATCTAACAAAATTCTATTTTGTTTGATGAAATGTTCGAATTTCTCAGTGCAAAATAAAGAAGAATTACAGCTACTGAAACAATGCCATTTTGTCAGCTACTGAATTGGGGAAATTCGTTGTTTTTAAAGAAACCTTTGCAACTATAGAATATTTACAAAATCATCACTAATGAGTTATTATTATTTTTTGGGTTTGAAATTAAGGATAAATATTAATGATTTCTATATCCTTCGTCTTATCCTAATCTAGAAATTAATCCGAAACATTACGAATTGATTTTGTTGATTTTGTTATTATGATTATTGCTAGGGTTCAAATATTATCAATGGTTGGTTCGTGGTGATGTTGGTCAATACCCAGAGTACGTAAGCCAAATGGGTTCCAAAACATTCCCGACATATCCTAAGTTCTCAAACCATGGTCGACATTACCACCAATATCTATGCTGATCATTATTATATGGTATGTTTTGCAAAGTCGATTCGTGATTTAATGGTTTGTAATTATGATTATTTATCCGCCACCTTTAAAAGGTAGGTCGAATCCATGGTAGGGGTGCATGTATTATTGTTATTGTCGGGTTGATTTATGTCACAGCCTTTATCCGGATTCACCTATTGCGAAGCCAGCATGCTATCATGACGCTGGTACTTGACCTGTCTATCACGTTTAAGTCCTGGTACGTATCCCTCGTCGTGGATGCCTTCCAATGGAACACTTGTTCTACGTACAGCGAAGGGCCTCCTGTCCTTAAATTCAGGGTAAATCATGATAATATCAGTTGTCTAGGGTCTTCGACCGTCGTTTGTGTCATCAATCGATTACCACTCCGAGTGCCGATGTCTTCGTTCATGCCAAACCTGCAGGAAAATAACCTGCGTTGATGCATGGCTCATCTTGTTCATCACCTGGTTTTGCTTATCCTTTATTCCAAGTGCTCACGATCTCATGTTCTGTCTCTTGACGAGCTCTGGTACTTATTTTGTGTGCGGGTACGCACCTGGACTCAGCCAGTGATGGCACCTGTAGTAAGGGTTGAACCCTGCGAAATGACCTTGTTAAATTCGGACTCCGAGCTCGCAGTAAAGGTCAAGGATATAGGGTGGATGCTGTTCTTGAAGAAACTCTCTGACTCGAACCCTGAAGTTACTAGGGTTTTTTCTCTCTCCCTAGTTGATTTTCAAGAAGAAGTTGGTGATCTTCGGTTTCGAGTTGATGAACAGTCAATAGCGGCCGCAACAGCTTTGTCCCTGACCGGTCAGAGATGGTTCAAATACTAGAAGATGAATATAACAGAATGATGACAGTTACTTAAAAAACCTGCTCAGGAAGTCTCTTTTCGAACTGGAGTGGCCCGTAATTATTTCAAGAAAGAATGGCGTCCTGTCCTTGATTTGATTCACCGTTGCTTGACCTGTGAAGGCCGGTTATTGTCAGCGTATGTATATCACCTCCGTCTTATGTCTGTTTTTATACGGTTTTCATTAAGTTTGCCTTATTATCTTTTACATAGCCCGTTCAAAATGTCCAATGCGATTAAAAAAGGCCCTAAACGCGTCAGTCACAGCCTCTTTCATCATGGGTTGGTTTGCATGTTGATTGATAGTGAGTTGTTGAAGTTGGGTCGATCATGGGAGGAATTTGTAGAGTCCAACGGTTTTTCCTCGTTTTGTCACTGCATGTTTGAAAACCATGATGATTGTAGCAAACGCAAAGATCCGAGTTCAGTCTCAATCCCTTCTCTGTCCAAACCTTTGTCAAGTCCTGGCCGTATGAGCCCTGAACCTTGCAAAATTCCTGTGGCCAATCCAGTCGAAAGCGCTGACACTCCGTTAAGGTCTAAGCGCATGAGGAGAGTTTCACCTTTGTCACCAATTACACCGCAAAGCAGTATTGATAAAATTGGCAATCGTGGATGAAATCAGCCCAAGGCTAAATTGGTTGGTAGATTCACCAGGAGCATGGTGAAAACTACTTCTGTCAAAACCCCTGTTATTGACAAGGTTCAGGTGGAAACTATTGTTTTAGATGAGGAAGAACTTGATATCCCTTCGCCTATTGATGATAATGTCGTTTAGCCTGAAGTTGTTTCGAATCCTGCCAATGAGACTCTTCCTGTTATTGATAAGGATATTCCTGTGCTCGACAGAGAGGTGCGAGAGGATTCGTTTGTTAATGCTCCGACTAAAGAAAAGCCTGTGCACGCAAATTCACCTGGTGTTTATTGTGTTGCAGATATGGCTCATCCTTTTTTTATTAATCGTCTGTTGGATAAAATTCGTAGTATGAAGGATAGGGTAGGTGAGATGGCAGTGAATCAGGATTTAATAAAGGCTGAAAATGCTATGTTAAAGGAGAAAGTTAATGCGAATGATCAACAACTCCTCTGATTGAGAAATCATAAAAATAAGTTGATTAGGAGGGTTCTCAAATTGCAAGATGAAAATGACAAGAATGAAGAAAATGTTCGTGAGCTTAACGCTCAGATTGCACTCATGCAGTTCTGGGCTGCTCCCTCGTCGAGTCATTCAAGTGGGGTGAATATCTAGGTCTTTAATGCTCCGGTAAATTTGTAGTGTTTTGGCGGTGTGTTATTTTGATATCAGGTTTGAAGTTTTGATGATCGAGTTTTATTTACAGGTATTTGATGAGTGTGAAATTGTTTATTAATTATTTTATTTGTTTTTCTATTTTAATTACATTTTAATTATGTTTCTTTTGTCTTGCATCGCAGGTGGTGTCATGAATATTTTCCTTCCCCGATTTTGATGATTTCGGTTGTATGGATGATCCCTCTATATCTGGAAGCAAATCGATCTTGCAGGGACTGTTTTCCAGGTGCCATTACCTTATCTGTGTCCTCGATCTCTTGTTATGGACTGAGTATTCGCGCATATGCTGAAAAATGACATGTTCTCACTTGTCATTTTTATGCGAAATCAGTTAAGGATTTCAATGTTGATTATCTCCAGCTTTTAGAAGGTTTTATTTTGGGGAAATTAAAATGTATTTATAGGGCAGATAGCATAAGTGATGGGGGTCGATAGTTGGGAAAGGGAGGACAAGACCGCTGTTCGATCTATCTGTGACTCGTGACAGTTAACTGTCAGTAGCTACAGCGTTTGGACTGGTGATGTTTAATACATATATACAGTTTTTATAGTTTACATATGATTTTTAATATCTTTTGGTTTTTCCACTCGTTTTTCTATATTATAAATGTTTGTGATAATTTCCTTAAGAATTGTGCAAATATTATTTACAAGTATCGACTGTTACTGTTTCTAATTTTGTTGATATGTCATGTTCTGTAATTAATGATTGATATCATTGTTATGTAATGTGTAACGACTTCTGTATGGTTTTGTTAATATTTAAATTTCTTTAAATTTTGTCAAATTTTTGCATACAGTGTCCATGTCAGCATAAATCGATTACAGGTTAAATTTTTTATTGCTCCTGATCAGGATAGAGTGTAGATTAGGATAATGTGTGTTTAAGTTTTTTTATTATTATATTATTCGAAAAATCTATTTAAAACAGATCCTTTTATAGGAATTACCAACATTTAGATTATTTCTGTCGTAATTATTGTACACTGTGTATATTATACATCGTTGTAGGGTATTAACTCTGTTAATTTTTATCTTTCTATTCTTGTGTTTATAATTAACTGCTTAAGTAGATTAAATATAACAGTTTGTCATCATGTAATATATAATAAGAATTAACCTTGGTAATCCTAAGTGTAGGCCTGAATAACAATCAGTAGCATTAATTTTAACCTTTAGACTTTTAAATTTCCAGGTAACAGAGCCTTTAAACCTGTCGGGAACAACCATCCCAAACAGCTTGGAGCCTGCCCTAAGGATCCCGGTCTGGGTTGTTTCCCCCGTTGCGGGATTATTCAAATACGCCCGTCAACAAATACCTTATGAAAACTAACACACATTAACTTTCGCTCAGCGTGCAATGTTTTAAGAACAAAAGCTAACTCTAGCTAACTTTCCATCATGGTGCAATGAACTAACACACATTAGCTTTCACTCATCATGACATGTTGTTAGAAGGAAAGCTAATTCCAGCTAAATTTTCATCATGGTATAATGTATGACAATGTGGCTGTGTTAGATGAAAAACTAATTTATGACAGCTAACAAATTAGCTTTTACTCACCGTGCAATGTCTTAAGAATGAAAGGTAACTCCAAATAGATTTCCATCATGGTGAATTGTGATTGATGACAATGTGGTTGTGCTAGATGGAAAACTACATTATGAAAGCTAACACACATTAGATTTCACTCACCATGCAACGATTTAAGGATGGAAGCTAACTCCAAGTAGATCTTCATTGCGGTGCAATGTGATTGATGAAAATGTGGTTGTGGTAGATGAAAAACTACCTTATGAAAGCTGACACACATTAACTTTATCTCATCATGCCATGTTGTTAAAAGTAAAACTAACTCCAGCTAGATTTCCATCATGGTGTGATATATTTGATGACAATGTGGTTATTTTATATAGAAAGCTACCTTATGAAAACTAACACACATCACCTTTCATTCACAGTGCAATGTTTTAAGAACGAAAGCCAACTCAAGCTAGATTTCCATCATGGTGCAATGTGATTGATGACAATGTGGTTGTGTCAGATGAAAAACTACCTCATGAAAAAGTAACACACTTTAAATTTCACTAACCGTGCAATGTTTTAAGAACGAAAACTAACTCCATCTAGATTTCCATCGTGGTGCAATGTAATTGATGACAATGTAGTTGTGTTAGATGGAAACTTTCGTTATGAAAGCTATCGCAGGTTAGGTTTCACTCACCATGCCATGTTGTTAGAAGGAAGCTAACTCCACTATATTTTCATTATGGTGTAATGTATTTGATGACAATGTGGGTGTGTTAGATGACAAACTACCTTATGAAAACTAACATAGATTAGCTTTTAGTCACCATGCAATGTTTTATGAATGGAAACTAACACCAACTAGATTTCCATCATGGTGTAATGTGATTGATGACAATGTGGTTCTATTAGATGGAAAACTACAGTATGAAAACTAACACACATTAACTTTCATTTATCGTGCAACGTTTTACGAATGGAAGCTAACTCTAGCTAGATCTCCATTACATTCATACACATACATCAATAATATAAATGCTATGTCCAAAGTCAAATAGGAATTTGGTGGTTTTATCTAAGTTGATATCTTTCATTCTCTAATGCTTCTTGGAACTCTTATTGTTATCTCTTCATATATATTTTATTTAATTTATATGTAAATTCCCTTTTTCTAGCGCGCACAAGATCTAGGGGAACAATGTTTCGTGGCATACAAAAGAGCTACCCTATTGTTTTGAATTATTGCAACTATATTACCTTTTTGAACATACACTTCATATGGTTTAACTTTAACTACAAACTACAATTCAAATGTCTTATAGAAATTGGGAGGAGTTACAATGGAAAATATAATTTTGATAAGAGGGACTATGTTAACCTCCTAATTAATGGTCAAGTTATTGGACTAGGAAGGGTTGAATCTACAGATACTACAACTCATTATGGTGGAGAAAGGATTAATGTAGGATATGTTATGGTTTTGATAATTGATGTTATTGAACCACATTTGATTGTGGAATATATTGATGAAGGGGACTTACATCCATGGAAGATCATAGATTTGAGGCATAACAAAGGTAAATCAAAATCTTGAAGAACATGTTAAGTGTTTTTGATAGTACATTGCTTATTATTTTTGAGCAAATACTAAGTTTTTCTAATTTGTTGTATATTTGGAAATGTCTCTTCTGCATTTGCTATTGGAGACAAGGTATATCTTTTGCAATGTGGAGTGATGGTGGGTGAAGGCTCCATATTCAATACACAAAGATTGGTCATAAGGTGCATGGAAGTATGGTAAATAAAGGTTCCATACTGGTTAACATTGAGAAGGTGTTAAAACATGATGCTCTTTTGCCACATCCAACAGGATTTGAAAATACACTAGGGGTCCATTGGGATCTTATGAGATTTTGCCAAAATCATATTTGGAACCTCATTGTCATGATCATCAAGTAAATTCTCCCCAAGATAGGCTTACATTCACATGCAAAAAGTTTTCTCTTACACATGAATGCACGGGAACAAGCATGTGCATTGTCAAAGGGATCATAGTTAATGTCTGTGAGGATGACGTGGTTGAGGGTGAAAGGTTAGGTGAAAAGGAATTCGGTGTTTTTGTAGAAGACATAGAAAGAAATTGTGAAAGATGTAGGATTGGAGATAAGTCTATACATTTTTTGGTTAGATGGTCAATAAATGAGTTGGTGGACAATGAAGGTGAGATTACAAGGGTGAATGAAAATTTCAAGGAGGTGCCAAATGAAATGGTGGTATGTGATCTTATAGAGGACACAAGTCCCTTAAACACATGGGATGGTGATCTTTATAATGAAAAAGATCCAGCCTCAATTGCTATGCACATAATGAGGCCATATAAAATAATTAAATGAGTTGTGGCAACAAAAAAAGTTGGAAACTTTCAAATACAGAGAGATGAAGAGAAAGAAACTGACTTTTGGCAGCAGATGAATGTTGCAAACAACATTGTCTTCAACATGTGAATAGGAAAGCCATTGCAGCTGCTAGAAGGGGTATGAAACTCTTAAAAAAATGACATTAGGGAATTTTCCTTGAATTCACTCCTTTCCAACACAATCATGTCAAAGAGCCATGGCCATGGCCTACCTCCTACTGTTAGGAAAGTAAAGGACATGAGGTTTAATGGAGATATTATTTGTAAGAATTCATGGTACAAGATACATAATATTCCTCAAAGCACCGTCTATACTTACCCACATAACTTCCAATAAGGACTTGCTAAAGGAATTCATGGTAACACCAACAAATGCAAACGACATGCACATACTGTGGAAACCATAGAAATATTGCACAAAATTGTCATGGATAATTCAGATTTTTCACTGAACCAAACACAACAAGTTGAATAAGATGGAACATCTTCTCCTTTAATACTGCTTCCATCAACGTACACCCAAAGTTGTTTGTTAAAAGAGATCAATGAGGCTCTTCAAGAGCTCAATTTTCCATCAATATCACAACAAACAATGAGCAAGATTTGGAATACTCATTTTCCATATATGGCATTCTCAAAGAACACTAACTTCAATAAATGTAGTGAATGTATCGTGTTGAAAGCATAGATGAATACAATGACCACAAAAGAGTTGGAAGAAAAGGCATGAGCTAGACTGAAGAAACATAATAAGATTGTTATGTGTGGAAGATATTGCTACTATGCCCATAGAATTATGTCAGAGTCGTATCCAAAGGAATACTTGAGCATTATCCATGATAAAATGCACAAAACAAAGACTTCAATCCCAAGATTACATGTCAAATCAAAATCTGTTGTAGGAACAAACTTGGGTTTGTCGTTTTCAGGTGTGCTAAAACATGGGCATAACACATGAGGTTTTGGTCATTTATCCCTACCATTTGTACACATGGGATCACAATTTACTACTACATCTCTTGCAAAGTGATTGGGGACCTTGAAGACCCACACCTTGATATGTATGGTGATTTGCTTGATGGGAGTGGAAGTTCAAGAAACCCACTTTCAAATGCATTACTTCAAAACTCTATTTACTCAAAATGTAGAGTGTACAAGGATGCTTTCCTATCTTTAAATGGAAGCTCAAAAAAACAAAATATTGATTTTAAACCTCTTCCTCCACATTTATTGTTACAGTTGGACAATGTAGCTAGTGATAATAATAATAGTTATGTTTTCATGTTTCTATCACTATTAACTGCACTTGGTGTCTTCATCACTATTGAGGTTGGGTTCTTACTTATGGGGCACACCCATGAAGACATAGATGGAACCTACGGAAGAATGTCTTCCAACTTGAAAAGCACAGATATATATTTTTTATCTAAGATGATGTATACATATTGCACAATAGACGAAAAACAGGTGTTTCCACCTAAAATTATTGGCAAAGTGTATGACTTCAAAAGTTTTCTTAATGGGTACATCAAGGAGGGGAAAAATGCACTAGTTGGAAATCTTAATGTCCAGTACTTCCAATTTCTTGTACTGAATGGTGTTCCAGTTATGAGGTATAAAGAATCCATCAGAGACATTAAGTGGTCGGAACCACAGTGAGTTTTTGAATATAGATGATGAAGGTCGACCTATATTGCCCACATGGAAGCCATCTTTCTTACGTCCAAAAGACAATGATGTTTATTTAAAAGAACTAAAGGAAGGAATAACATCATACATAAAAATGTGGAAAGAGACTATTGGCAATGAGAATTCACCAATTGTTACAGAGGAATGGAATAAAAAAATAGATTATTGAAAAATAGTTCTTGATGCATTAGATGGAATCTATAATGACCATATACCCTTGGATGAAAGTGATTCTTCTTCTGATGATTTTTGGCCCAAGACGAGGAAAAATGTTAACATTGATGGTAATGCACTCGATGCAATATCAAGTATTATGGATGTGGATTTCGATAATGTGACAGATGAACCAGTATATGTTGGACCCAAGTGCAACAAGCCAAAGCCAACATTTGATCCTAGAACCGATGTAGAGAAAAGGAAGCTGTTTCTGGTTAGATCAAGTAACGAGGATGAAGGAGAAATGATTTGGATGGAAAAATCCACCTCATATATCTTCCAGGATGATGACAGCGAGACCCTTCATGTAAAGATTGATTGGTGGCAGCCTAGTTTAGGGAAATACAAGGGAAATATTTTAGAACAATATTGGGTACCAAATCTTAATGACACAGAACTTTGATCTATTCCAATTAATACCATAGTTTGGGCATGGATGCCAAAGAAAGAAGATTGCAGGAAGACCAAGATAAATAAATGTGGTGTACAAGTTGTACTTGATCTGCTTGAGTGGATATAAGGAGATTAGGTGGACATGATTCATGAATGTAATTTTTCTTTCTGAATGAATTTTAGTATACATGAAGAAGCATTTTTCAATGTTTGTAGTATAATAAATACTCTTCAAGCTACTTTTTGAGGAATTTTATATTATTTATTGCATATATGAAAATTTCACTTCAAGTTCAATGTTAATTCATGTGATGATACTTTATGCGAACTAGAAAACACCATTCAAATTTTAACTTTTCAATTTGTCTTTTAGATCAACACGACATGTCACTATATCAAATGTGCATACCTATATTCATTAATGCATGTACAAAACCCTTACCTTATTTATTATTAGCTTTTGCTCACTCTCTTAAATACCACTTTGAGCTTTTCATTTTGTTCCCCTGATGATTGGTGGAGTGTCCACTCGAAACGTAGGGATGTTTCAATACACAATTTAATTCTATAAACTCTCTTTGTCATTATGATTAACTGTGGAAATCTTCATCCTCAAGCTGTACTTGAACTGCTTGAGAAAATATAAGGAGATTAGGTGGAGATGATTAATGAATGTAATTTTTCTTTTTGAATGACTAATTAATATACATGAAGAAAAATATGTCAATGTTTGTAGTATATCAAATTTTCTCTTTAAGCTACCTTTTGAGGAATTTTATATTATTTGCTACATATATGAAAATTTTGGTTCAACTTCATGTTAATTCATGTGATGATACTTTATGCGAATGAACCTAAAAACATCTTATAGACTTGTTTTGTGAGTAAATGTAAGGAACTTGCAATAAGGTTTGAAGTGAGTTTTCCCTATTATTCATTATTATAGTTGATATAAATTTAATTGTACTACTATGTTGCATTCACATTCATAACTATATTTTCTCATGTAGAATTTAAAGTGGTGCCAACTTTGTACTAGTATATTAACTTATACTCAATACATACAGTACTAACATTTTGAGTGTGCAGGTTTTATCAGTTTGTCATCATTGTGATTGATTTTCTGGATTAAACTGTGTGAACATTTTTCAGACCAATGTTTTGAGTGGACACTCCACTCATGCTTGTTACGGGAACCATGAAAAACACATTGTGGACTGAAAATATTTCACATAACTTAATCCAGAAAATCAATCATTAAGTAGTAGCATCATGTTAGCTTTAATTCATGTTAGACATTATCATCAAATACATTGCATTATAAAGACAATTTAATCTATGTGATATTTAATGCTGATCATAATGCACTGCATGGAATATAAGTATTATGGATGGAGATTTTGATAATGTGACAGATGAACGGGTATATGTTGGACCCAAGTGCAACAATCTAAAGCCAAGATTCAATCCTATGATCAAATTTGAGAAAGGAAATATGTTGCTAGTTAGATCATGAGCTGATGATGAAGGAGAGATGATTTGGATGACAAAAACCACCGCATATATCTTCCAGAATAATGAAAGTGAGACTCTTCATGTAAAGGTTGATTGATCGAAGCCTAGTTCATGGAAATACAAGGGAAAATTTTAGAACAATATTGGGTACCAAACCTTTACATTAAATAGTTTTTAAATGGGCCATTCTAAAATTGTGCCAACCTTCTACTAGTATAGGAACTCAACACCAACAATGTACTAGTTACCATATCAAATTATAATTCAATTTCTTAATCATAGTAATGTATACAATATTGATGTCATTACATAAACTTAATCAACTTACCATTTAATACAAACTATAGATAATATTAATAGAAATTATGTAAGGAATCAAAGTCTAAGAATTTCATCATTTTGAAAGAATCAAAGTCTAAGACTGTCATCATTTTGATCTGTCACGGAGGATTAGAAATGTGTAATCTAGGTGTTAACATAGTCCCTCTTCCCTCAAGTTGTAAAGGGTGCTAGCTCAATGGAAGAGCACCTGCATTACAAGCAGGACGATGGTGGTTCGATTCCTCCGTGCCCTAACATAAATTAATAGATGATATACAATCTTAAATATTGTAAGATATCTATATTTTCATTATAAATATGCTATTTTAAATTAAACACATTGTTCAAATGCTTCATAAATAAATAATTAACACTTGCAATAATTAGTTTAGTTGGTTTTTCCCCTTTCCTCTTGTATATGAAAAAAATCAAATTGTATTGCGCTAATGCTATTCTAGTTCATAATTGATTTTGCTTATTAAAACAACTAATATTAATAAATAAGGGAGGATTTACTAACATCAATATCATTAAATAAATTTATAGGTAAGAAATTTCTCAAGTTAATCTATTATTCATAAAGTAAGCATTCATCAACTTAGTTTCTAATACACTACCACTGCCAACAACAATAATAATAACTTATGTTGTTATTTTAATTCATAATTTACTTTAATCATTACAAGGATAAAACTTAGACTTTAAAGTCATCACATATTTTTTCATTTTGATTATAAGTGGTGCCAATTTCCAAAAATAAAACAACATACATAACAAAGACAAAAATAATTACTATGACAATGTTTATAATTGTTGTAGTAACAAATGATGTTCATCTCCTTGAAATGCATCTCTACAACATGAATTCGCACGATTCGGAAAGGTATACCAAGGAATTTTAACGGATGCAAGGGATGTGGAGGTCGAGGTCTGATGAGGAAGGATGGCGTAGGGTTTGGCAGCGTTTGATGGCGATGGCAGTGGTTGGCAGGTAGTGGGCACGGATGCCCAAGGCCTCTAGCTCTGGCTAGAGGTCTGGCATGCCTCCACGCTTCTTTTCTATTAAAAAACAGTGTGCCCTAGGTTACGTGCTATGAGCTCTCGTTGATTTTGCTCGATTTGGCTGAAGATAACCCATGACGGTGGTTGGGTATTGGGGTTTGCTAGGTTTTTGAGGGTTTCATTGACTGCAAACGGTTTCATTCTTGGAATTAATAGAGGATTTGGAGGAGCTAGACTACTCTAGTGATAGGTTGGAGAGTTCTGACATTTGGGAGGTGCCAGGTGGAGGGATGATGGATCAGCTGGTGGATATCCCAAGAATGGGCCAGGAAGTGGTGGGATCAGCAAGTTTGGTGACTTTAGGGTTGGAAACTGTTTCTTCTCCGTCTGAATTTCTTGTTTTCTCGTCGGAACTCTTAACGGCTGTCACCCAGGAGGAGTCTACTATTCAGCGGTTGGAATTTTGGTTGGGGTCATCAAACTGGAGGGAAGCGGGCATTTTCTCTTCACGGATTCCAGAATTTCAGGCAGCAGTTTCTCAGGAAGGTTTCGGAGCTGTGAAGGGTAACGCATCGGGGACTAATGATGGGGAGGTCGGTCAGGTCTTACAGGGAAAGGTTTCTAGCAGAGAGACCTCGGATGATGAGTGGAGGATGCCGCTGGATGTAGCTGAACAGAGAGGTTTTGGATCTCTGAGAAGGGACCTCTTTGGAGGAGGTTCAGGGGTTTCTGGTGATTTAAATGGGAGGCAAGCTGTGGACAGCGGAGCATCAAAGAAGAGAAGAAAGAATTGGATAAAAAAGAAGTAGCTCCAGAATTACGCAGTCGGTGAGGATATAGCCTGGGACAGCGTTCTGCGGATGGCAAAGTGTACTTTGGTGGGGAGGGTTTTGGGAAGGAATTTTGCGAAAAAAACCATTTCTGATTGGGCTGCGATGTCTTGGGGAGCACAGTGTGGCTACGTCCCCAAGGTAGAGATATTAACTAGAGGATGGTTCGCAGTCACTTTGGAGAAGGAGGAGGATTTAAGGTGGATACAGAATAAGAGTTGGCATATTGACCATTCACCTGTTCTTCTGAAACTCTGGAGTCCTATGTTTGATGCCAGCAAAGAAAGGGTGGATGTCTTACCTATTTGGGTGAGAATGCCTGCACTCCCATTACATTACTGGGATTTGTATCACTTCAGACGAATAGGTGATATTATTGGGACTTTTCTGGAGGCGGATCTCTCATTCCGCGAAACAAAGGAGAAGAAGGTTGCGAGGATCTTGGTAAACATAAACCTCAGGGAGGGTCTGGCAGAGTCGATTAATTTGGAATGGGGTCCGGAGATCATACCTCAGTTACTGGATTATGAGAATGTTCCCTTCCGATGTAGAAGATGCCATTTCTATGGGCATCTGGTTTCGGCATGCATTCTTCCGGGGCGGTCTTTGAACGGTAGAAGGCGGAAAGATCCTGTGGCTGCGCGTAAGGGATCTAGGGAGAAGGTCGATGGTTCCTCTGGTTCGGCCCAGACATCTAGGGATGATTTGGGCAGTGATCCGTCTTTAGAAGAGTTGCATTTCCATGAATAATTGCTAGACGATGGGGTAAAAGATACGATGGTACAGGATACACTTCCGGTATTTGGGTCGGCTCCTGGGGAACCCTCAGGCCCTGGTACTCCCTCTTTTCCCATTTTGTCAAATGTTAACTTGTTTTTGAATAATGTTTCTTTTCTTGGTTTCGACTGGATAGAAGGCCTGAGAAAGCTCTCCCTTTCGGGCCATTCTGGAACCCCTCTGTCTTTGCTTGCACCTCATGTCTTTGTTGATACCTTCCCGGGGACGACCTCACAACCTTCTATTGCTTTTGTTGCTGTCGAGCCAGTCATTATGCCTGTTATGGATGAACCATCCTCTGTTGTTTTGGAACCAGAACCTGTCTCTCTTCGTGAAGATTCCTGTCCCTCCCCACCAGACTCTACGGATTCGGGATATTTTTTAAGATCTTGTCGAAAGCCTTCGTCTGGGATGGGAAAAAACCCTTCGCTGGCGAGAATAGGCCGGGGCAGAAAAACAAATCTCTCTAAGGCTTAGTCCAGAGCAAGGGAAGATATTTTGGGAGGCAAACAAATTTCGATTGAAAAGGCCTTTAGAGCAGAGAAGGCCAAGAAGAAAGGTCGCTAATGAAGATCTTGTCTTTTGACTGTCGGGGGCTGGCTGGGCATGGCAAGAAATCAGCCTTCATCAGGGTGCTTACTCTTGAATGCCCGGATGTGATCTTGCTACAAGAGACTTTAGGAGCAGGAGAGGTGATACGGGAACGACTGGAAAGTTGGATTCTAGGTTGGTCCTTTTTTACTTTGGATGCTAGAGGGCGTTCTGAGGGCTTGGCGGTGGGATGGAAAAATAGTAGTGTTAAGTTGATTAATGCCTTGGGTACAGAGGATGTGCTAGGTATTGAGGTGTTTGCAGTAGATTTGGGGATTTACCTCAATGTGGTAACTGTCTACAGGCCTTACCTTAATAGAGTTCCCTTTTGGGATTCCCTCCTACAAAACCCTTTGGTGAGTGGAGACAGACTTGTTCTGGGTGGAGATTTAAACTTCTCGTTGGGGCACAATGAGGTTTGGGGGCCACATGCCCAGGTGGACTCTCTGGTGGGTTTTTTTGTTCAGAAACTGATGGAGAAGGGCTTGCTGGACATTGAGCTTGTCAAATTAAAACCGACCTGGAGGAACAACTGAAGTGGGGATGCGAGGGTGGTGAAACGAATTGATCGTTTTTTGGCAGCTGAGCAGTTGGTGGATAGATTTTTCATGGTTAGACAATGGGTGGGCAGTGGGGGGTCATTAGACCATTTTCCTATATTCTTTGAAATCAAGAAGGGGCATATCAATCCTCCGAGCCCTTTAAAATTCAATAAGTCTTGGCTACAGGATGAGACCTTCAAAACCCTTTTCCTCTCTCATTGGAACCCTTTTGAAGGGGCAAATGATAGATCGGCTGCTATCCAGTTTGTAGACAATATCAAAAGACTTAAAGTGCATATCAAAGAGTGGTCAATCGCAAAGAGGAACAGAGATGATGCCGAGTTGAAGACTATAGAAGCAGAACTGTTGTTGATATACGAAGGAGAAGGAGGTGGGTTCTCTACTATAGATTCCAAGGAGGCATTGACAAGGCTGGAGAGCAGACGTAATACCCTGCTGTTAGAAAAGGAGGAAGCATGGAGACTCAAAAGCAGGGCTATCTGGCTGGAATGCGGGGATGATAACACAAAAAATTTTCATGCCTATGCCCGAGGAAGGAAGGTGGTAAATACTATTTGGAGTTTACAGGATGAGGAGGGTACTCATGTAGCTTTTGAAGCTAAGGCTAGGTGTGGGGTCAATCATTTTCAGAAGTTATTGAAAGCACCTCCACAGGCTTCAATCGAAGAGGTTATTAGATTATCTCAAATGTTCCCCCGTTTTGTGGATGAGGAGGAAAATAGGGATCTTGTGAAGGCATTAATGGAAGAAGAACTCAAGGAGGTAATGGGAAGTTTTCAAAAAGATAAAAGTCCAGGGCCAGATGGGTGGACAATTGATTTTTTCCTGGGCCTCTTTGATATTCTGGGGAGGGACCTTTTGCAGGTGGTAGAGGATTCAAGGTTGGCTGGTTGGATTCCAGCTAGCTTCAACTCCACTTTTATTGCTCTCATCCCAAAGTCTGATAATGCAACCTCACTTAATGACTTCAGGCCGATCTCCCTGTGTAATTGTGTTTATAAGATTATATCAAAAGTAATTGCACTAAGATTGAAAACAATCCTTTCAGCACATGACTCAGCTGAATAGTTTGGGTTCTTGGAAGGGCACCAAATACATGAGGCAATAGGGGTAGCACAGGAAGGTGTTCACAGTTTAAAAACTAGAAGGCTGAAGGGGGCTATTCTAAAAATTGACCTTTCCAAGGCTTATGACAGAGTTAGTTGGCTTTATTTGAGGTTGCTTCTAACCCATCTTGGTTTTGGCATCTCTTTTATTCGTTGGATTATGTCTTGTATAACTACTGTCTCTTTTTCGGTGCTGATCAATGGAGCGGCCTCGCCTTTTTTTCATGCGGAGAGAGGGCTAAGAAAAGGGTGCCCCTCATCTCCACTCCTTTTTCTTCTTGTTGCTGAAGGACTTAGCAGGACTATCAGAGCAGCTAGAGCAGAGGGCCGTTTCTCTGGGATACATTTAGCTCCAAATTTAAATATTACACATCTGCTCTTTGTGGATGATGTGCTGATCTTCTGCTCTGGCGTCAGAAGAGAGACCCGAGTCTTGCAGGAGATTTTAGAACTCTTCTCAAAGGCTACAGGAATGGAGATAAATTATGAGAAATATTCTTTGACTACCCACTTGTTAAGACCGGAAGAGGAGGCTGAACTTTCGAAGATATTTCCTTTTCCCATAGTTGGGTTGGATGAAGGGCTCAAATATCTTGGTTTTATCTGAAAGCAAACCTTTATCGGAAACAAGACTGGATCTGGTTGGTTGGGAAGGTTGAAAAATGGTTAAAGGTCTGGAGTCACAAGTGGTTGTCTCGTGCAGGTAGGCTTGTTTTAGTTAAAGCTATGCTGGAGGCTATTCCGGTATATTGGATGGCCCTCTCCTGGATACCGAAAGGGATTGTTGAAAGGATTAGGAGGATTTGCTTCAGATTTTTATGGAGTGGAAAAAAGGAAGATTAGACTACTCCTTGGGTTAATTGGAGAAGGATTGCAGTCCCAAAAGGATTAGGAGGATGGGGGCTAAAGGAAATATTCCTATTCTCAAAAGCCTTGGCTGCTAAGGGTGGCTGGAGACTGGTGAAGTCTAGCAATTTGTGGACGCAGGTGATTATACAGAAATATCTCCCTGGGGAGAGGCTGGTGGATTGGATCAGAAATCCCAGGAAATCACATACAGGGGGATCGGTGATATGGAAGGCGATTGTTAAATCTTTTAATCTAATCGAAAATAATCTTGCTTGGGATGTTGGAAATGGGGAAAGTGTCCTGATTGGTAGGGATCCCTGGTTGGGCTGCACTTAGCAACATCTTCTCCCACTTGATGTTATTGAGGCTCTCGGCCATGCAGGGATCACAACTTTAAATCATCTTGGTGTTCCAAGGCCAGCTGAACCATGGATTCAATTATGGAGAAGGGCTAACTCCTTAGGGCTGGGGGAGAGGGAGATTGGATTTGTGGAGAATTACATCAGGGAACTGGACAGGGCCCATATTATTCTATCAGAACATGAGGATTCATTGGTGTGGGATGCTGACCCAGGGGGTGCTTATACTCCTAAGGCAGGGTACTTATTCTTAAGTGCAGGGGTGGAATTAAGGGAAGAAGTCTAGTGGTGGAGGCCATTGTGGAAGCTTAAGTGCCCAGCTAAAACAAAGCTGTTCATGTGGTGTGTTTTAAATAACAAGGTACCTACCTGGGATGTGCTACAGAAGCGAACTTTTCAAGGGCCAGGCTGGTGTGTCATGTGTAAACGGGAGTTGGAAACCACACATCATCTATTCTATTCATGCGGTTTCTCTTCTACTGTTTGGAGGGAAGTTTGCACTTTGGTTGGTTTCAATTGTCAATGGGAAGGGGACTCTATTGGGGCAGCATGGGAATCCTGGTGGAGGAGGACACCTGAAAAACACCTTAAATCTTTACCTTTGCTGGTCATCTGGGGGATATGGCTAGCTCAGAATAAGGCAATTTTTAAAGATATTCCAAGTTTACCTGCTATCATAGGGACTTTGGCTGTGGTTTTCTACAAATCTCTTCCTGTCCACTTAAGGGCTACATGAGAACGAAGGCATTTAGAAGTGGCTTTAGACCGAACCAAGCCATGGGCTTTTTTCAATGGGGCAGCACAAAACAACCTATGTGGAGGAGGCACAGTTCTTTACCTTGCTGAGTCACATGTATTTTTTTTGTCTATGGGACTTGGGGGGGGGGGAATAATTATGCAGAGTTAATGAGCCTCAAATTCCTTCTGATTTTTGCATTAGAAAAAGGATGCACTGAATTAAATTTCCTGGGAGACGCTTTGAATGTTATAAACTGGATAAATCAGACTCAAGAATGCAGGCATCTGATACTTTCTCATATTATTTACTCCATCCGGAAGCTCCTTCAGTGTCTTGACTCTTTTACATGCAAGCATGTGTACAGGGAAAACAACAAGGAAGTGGACAAAGCATCTAAGGATGGGCTCAGGTTGGCAGAAGGTTTTTGGACAGTGAAAGAAATACATGATGGCAGATTGCAGGCTTTTTATCACAGGCCGTATATGGAACTCTTTTGAAACTCGACAGGCTATCCTTTGTCTATATTTTGGTAGTATGCAGGTCATTAAATATGTTTTAAGAACTGTAAACAATATCTTTTATAGTGGTAAGGAGTTATGGCTCTGATCATAGTCTTGTTGGATAGCATTTCTGTATTTACTTATGTTTTTAAAGAAAGCAGCGTTGTAAGCACGAACAGTAAATGATATAAGTTATGAGTGCGATCAGTCTCTTTGGATTACAACTATGTATGCACATAGGCTCTAATTATAGAAGGTAGTGCAGTAGCACGAACAGCAAAAGACATAATTTTTTTGTTATGTTGACATATGTACAGAGCCTTGTACCGATCATAAAATTTCTGGAACAGCATCTGTGTATGCTCTTTTTTGAATCTTTTAACAGAAGACCATAGAGTCTCTCGAATGGAACCAATTTATGGTGGACCAGAATTCACGCTTCAGTGAATATTCAGAATGTAATTTTGATCTCGAAAGATGAATGAAATTACGCTTTTTTTTCTTGGAAAAAAATTGTTGTAGTAACAAATACAATGTTGATATTATGTCATAAAATAATTTAATTAACTTAACATCTAATACAACCTATAAATAATATTAATATAAATTATGTAGGATTCAAAGGCTATGGCTTTCCTCATTTTGAAGGAACTCAATCTAGCAAAAGTTCTAAATTTTAGATCTAACCCATCTAGTTGTAATTGAGATGTAATATTTCCTCTATTTCTAATTGAGATGTAATATTTCGTTTTGAATAGTTGAATACTAAAGTTTTACTTGAAATAAATAAAAAATATTAATTGAGAAAGTAGTTCATTCGATTAATTATTCCAAATTTAATGGAATAGTTCTTTGAGTTGATTTTTCTAGATTTAATAGAATACGTATTTAGAGATTTCCAAGAAAAGTCAATGTGGATGAAGTCCTTGTAATAGAATATTTCCAAATTTAATGAAATATGTGTTTTTTGAGCATTTTTAGTTTTTGACCCGACACTGCTGCTGGCAATTACGGATTTCCATAGAAGTGGAATTTTTGAGTGATCCCAGGCCTGGATTGCTCTCCTCCCCAAAATTGAAATTTAGAGATCAAGATCAAAGATTTTGGTTGGTCAAAACTCTGGGAAGGTCAAACCCTAATCTACTCTTGAGCCAGCTCTGCAGAAATTTAGCTCTAGATCCAGTCTCGACATCTTGACTTGGTAAGATCTAAATATTTTGTATTTCCATTTGAGGTTCTCAGTTAAGATGTTTCATCATACATGGTTTGATGAAAATCTTAAGGGAGCCGATAACCTCTGAGCTTGGAAGTATAGGATTTCCCTTGTCCTGGAAGAAAATGAGTTGGACTCTTACATCAATGAAGAAGTTCTATTCCATAGGGAGATGAGGCTAAGGCCTTACATAAAATGAAATTGGTCGTGGAAAAGAGGATTATTGCTGATTCAATTAAAGACCAACTCATACCGTAGGTGTCCTCCCTAAAGACACCTAAAGCTATGTTCAATTCCCTGACCAAACTATTTGAAGGGAAGAACATAAATCCGAAGATGACTCTATGAAACCAATTGAAGAATGTAAAGATCCAGAATGCAAATACCATAGAGTCTTACTTTACAAGGGTCTCTCAGATCAAGGAACACCTAGAAGCCGTAGATGAATAAGTGGAGAATGTAGAAATTGTGATGACCACCTTGAATGGTCTACCTAGATCATGGGACTCCTTCATTAAAGGGATTTGTGCAAGAAAAAAGCTAGTCAAGTTTAGTAGCATATGGGAAGAATGCTCACAAGAAGAAGCTCGAATAATAGACCAAGAAGAAAAGATGGGAAGTGAAGACCAAGCTTTCATAGTACATTCCAAGAAAAGAAGAAGAAACTCTCATCACCCCAAAGGTAAGAGCTTCCACCAGAAAGATAACACTAGAAGTGATTTATCTAAAATCAAATGCTATACATGTGCTGAAAGAGGACACTTTGCCAGAGACTATCCAAGAAACAAAAACAACTCTCACAAGAAGTGTAGGAGACATTTACCACCATACACACTCATTTGGTCAATTTGGCCTAGTTAAACCACTATCCTATTTATTATTGGCTTAATTAACATCAATGGAGCATTAAATGTCATCATCTAGATCACATCCATGCCTACCTTCAGTCAAAGAGGCTAACTTAGCCTTCTCCTACATTCAGGGAGACTAACTGGAGCACTTCGGGGGTGATCTGAGTGATATTAATGCACCTAATTGCTAACTGATGGTTACAATTAGTTAAATAGCATAGTGAAGGTGCCTCCCTTCATTAAATTGATTATTTAATGATTATTTAATGAACTAGAGTCAACAGGGGCGCCTGCAATCACTTCTGATGTTCAGTTCCACTTTAGTTAACCTCATCGGTGTTCATTGGAGTCATTGAAGCGCTAGCACTTGATGGTTGGCTTGCTATGACATGTGTCTAATTTTTTTCAGTTGAGACTTAGTCATTTATTTCACTCCGACTTCAGTTACGGCTTAGTGGAGTCAATTAGGGTTTTGATCAGTGGTTAACTTGAGTGTTGGCTGTGGCTTACTTTTAGTTAATCTAGAATCACTCATTCAATTTGAATGACCTCCTTAGGAATTCAAATTGCTTCTCATTCATGCTTGTAGCATGACATTGTAATGTAATTTCTCATTCTTTGTGTGAATATACAGAGCGACTACTCATTTTGTAGCCCATTTACACCATTTCATGAGTTATTTGTTGATTAATCTTTGATGAGACTGATGTTTTGTCCCTAGATCACTGTGCAATATTAATATGGTATCATAGCTCACGGTGGGTCAAATATCTATCTCTCAAAAACAAGCTTTTTAACAGATTTCTGCATGAAAATTGAGCAATAGCTCAAAAATCCAGCACTGCACCAGAAGCCAAGGCTTACCACTTAATACCCCAAGTAAAGAATTTGTTGATCAAGCTTGCTTGATTGAATATGATGGGTGTGATGAAAGCCTAAAATGTGCAAGCTGTTCGACCTTACATTTCCCTTTCTATTGTGATTTTTAGGTTTTCTACAGGTGAAGCATTCGCTCTAGTAGATCCAGATGGCCTCCTCAGTAGATATTTTTGACTCCATACAATTTCCACTCATGGAAAGGTGACATGGAGATTCAACTGTGCTCTAGAGGACTCTATAGAGTCACCATGGACACTGAAGATGAGCCTGGTTCTACCATAGAAAAATCAAGATTCCTGAACAAGAAGGATGAAGCATTCAGTTTCTTGTGCCTCTCTATTTCCCGAGATCTTCTTTTCCATCTTGCAGGATTGAAGATTCCAAAAGAAATATGGGAAAATTGGAAACTCTATGTGGAAGAAAAATGACTTGAGAGTTTACCATCTTGAAAATCAATTGATGTCTCTCCAACTGTCCAATTTCGAGACTCTGAATGAATTTTTCACAAAGTTCAAGCACACTATTTTACTCTTGAAGCAATGCAAAGTGGAGAAGTTGGATGATCAGCTCATCCTTTCCATACTCTCCAAACATGGGGCTGATTATTCATTTTTTGTTTCTACATTTCGTGCAGGGAATCTCACAACCTCTGGATGGAAGATGCCTACACTCAATGCCTTCATTGAGTCGCTAACAAGTGAACATGACAAGCTTGTCCAGATGGGGATCATCAAATCTTCCTGTGATCAATCCCTCCATGTCTCAAATCCCAAAGATATGAAGGGTAAAGGAAAGCAGCAGAAGAACCCAAAAACTAAATTTGATGCTCCTAAGTGTAGAGTTGAAAACCAGCAACATGATGAGTCTTCCGGCTCAAGGAAGAACAAAGGAAAAGGGCACCATGGGAAGGAAAAAGTCAAGTGTTCATACTGCGGGAAGGTATTCCACCATAAACATGCTTGCATGAAGAATAATATTTATGAAGCTACCTCTCTCCTTGAGATAAATCACATCAATCTTTTGGAAATATTTCGGAGGAGAGATCAACAAGATCAGGAACCACAGCATGAAAAAGGTCATGCCCTCATGGCAAGCACTTTGAAGTACAAAGCACTCTTGATTGATTATAGAGATTCAAACAACATGATGTCTAAAAGAGACTCCCTTTCATCCTTGGGGACTGGGAAATCCATCCCCATCCACATGGGAGATGACTCCACAATCATTTCAAAAGGACAAGGTACTGTTGATCTTGAAAATGGTTTTTTTTCAAATGTGTTGTATGTACCGTCTCAGGCATCAAATATCCTTAGTGTCTATCAGATGACACATACTAGAGTGCCTAAGAGAGTTTTTTTCAACCCAAATGATGTTGAGATATGGAGCTTGCATCCAGGAAACTCATTGCTAAAGGTCTTGCAAACCATCATGCAAGAGCCTATGAGTTCTCCCACTTTGTGCCGGATGCAAAGCCCACCGCTCTGCTAACTCATGGAAATGAGGTTAGTAGGATGTGGCATGAAAGGTTTGGTCATATAAATTTCAAATATTTTCATCAATTATAGAAAAAATCCATTATTGAATGCGTCCCGGTCATCAAGGCAACCATCAGAAATTGCAAGGGCTGTGTGATTGGAAAACACCCTGAGCACAAGTTCGATCGGGGAAAGGAAAACTGAGATACATGCATATTGGGGCTGATACATTATGATATAAGTGGTTTGATGCCTATCACATCCATGAATTGATCAAGGTATCTTCTTACTTTTATTGATGATTTTTCAAGGTACACATGGGCCTTTTTTCTCAAAAAGAAGTTTGAAGTATGTGAAAATTTTTCTAAATTGAAGGCCTTGATCGAAAATGCCTCTGGGATTAAGATCAAGATATTGAGATATGATAATGGATGGGAGTATGTTAGTAATTATTTTCTACACATATTCTCCCAAATTGGTATTCAGGTCCAACATTCAATTCCCTACACTCCCCAGCAGAATGGAGTAGCGGAAAGGAAGCATCGGTCTCTCAAGGAGATGACCACCTGTATGTTGGAATCAAAGAAGCTTGCTGAAAATTTATGGGATGAATCCATGAAAACTGTAGAATAAATTTATAGCAGGGTGAAACACTCATATATGAAATGGAATACCCCTTTCGAAGCATACCTTGGACACAAGCCGATGTGTCGAACCTGCAAGTGTTTGGGTCCACTGCATGGGTTGGGATTCCACTTGATAAAAGAATGGATTTGCAACTGCAAAGAATAGAATTTATATTTATTGGATATACTAATGAATCAAAAGGTTTAAAGCTTCTTTATATCAAAACAAAATATATCATCATCGAGAGAAGTGTCAAGTTCGATGAGCCTCTTCAAGAGGTGGAACTAGTGAAGGAGAAAAATGCTGAATTTCCTTCCTATTCTACTGAATATTTGGATGATGAAATTGGGGGTGATGACCCTGATTTGGATCCTATGATTTTTGATATCAGTGTGCAACAATCATTAAATGATTAATCAGAACCTGAAGTGCAAAATCATCTTCCCACATGGTCCTGACAGACACTCTCCTTTGCAGGAGATAACATTGGAAATCTAGATGATCCAAGGAGAACCTGGTTTGATTTCCAAAGAGAAGGTATTGCGCTCTCTTGTACTGATAATTTTATGTCCAAAACTTGGTATTTGATGATTAGTTCAGAGCCAAAATCCTACTACCATGCTCTAAAGGATCCGAGATGGCAAGTTGCCATGTATGAAGAGATGAATTCTCTTCAGAAAAACACTACTTGGGAGCTAGTTTCTCTTCCTCCGAAAAGGAAATTGGTTCAATGCAAGTGGGTGTTTCGGACCAAGGTTTCTACTAATGGAAGAAACAGAAAATATAAGGCAATGATGGTTGCAAGAGGTTTCTCTCAGTTCCAAGGTGTGGACTACCATGAGACCTTTGCACCGATTGCAAAAATGGACTCCGTCTGTCTAGTTTTGGCAATTTCAGCATATAAGCACTAGGAAGTGCATCATATGGATGTTAATTAAGCCTTTATACATGGAGATCTTCATGAGGAGATAAAACTTAAGCATCCTAAGGGCTACATCATTGATTCATCTTTGGTTTGCAAGCTAAAGAAGTCACTATACAGGTTAAAACAGGCCCCAAGAGAGTGGTATTCCAAGATGGATGCCTTCCTTCTCTCGCAAAACTTCCAAAGGTGTAGATGAGATACAAATATGTATTTAAAGAAGTATTATGGTAATATTATTATTATTTTTTTATACATTGATGACTTACTGATCACAGGTAGCACAGACCATTTCAGCCATCAAAATTGCTCTCCACAATTCCTTTGAAATGAGTGATTTGGGGCTCCTAAAACAATTTTTGGGGCTCGAAATTAAGAAAAATTATGATGGGATTATGGTCACTGAGTAAAAATAAATTTCAGACCTGTTATTCAAGTTTAACATGGCTTATTGTAGGCCTACACCATTCCATTTCCTTTCAGGGATCAGCCTTGAAGAAGGAAAAAGCACACCTCCCATGGACTGCACTATCTATCGACAGCTAATTGGTAGATTGTTGTACTTGACACATTCTCGGCCTGATATATGTTATGCCATGAATGATGTATCAAGATACATGTAGCAGCCTCATGATCTTCATTTAAAGGAAGCCAAGAGGATCCTCCAGTATATTTAGGGAACCAGGACCTACGGCATTCACTATGCTGCAGACTCTGAGCTAGAGCTAGTTGGATACACAGATTTCGATTGGGCGGGTGATTCTATTGATTGGAAGTCTACTTCCAAATATGTATTCATGTTTGGTGGTGGCCCCATTTGTGGGTATGTCAAAAATCAGGCTGCCATAGCACTATCTTCAGCAAAGGCCAAGTATCGAGGAGCGGTGAATGCTTGCATCCAAGCAGTTTGGTTGCAAGGCATTCTTTCAGAGTTTGATGTTGGTAGTACTTTGTCCACTGTCCTCTTTTGTGAAAATCAAAGTTCTACTAAGATATCCATAGATCCAATTACCAGGAAAAGGACCAAGCATGTAGAGATTTACATGCACTATATCAGGGATCTAGTGTATGACAGGACCGTCATTTTGCAATACTACCCAACTGATGAGAATATTTCAGACATCTTCACCAAGGGATTTTTAGAAAAGAAGTTCTCTTACCTCCTTTCACTGTTGGAGGTGAGTTCATCAGCATGATTCAGACTAATTTCAGTGTTCATCTTGAGGGGAGGGTTTTCCCACTGGGTTTTCCCTCTTTTCCTCACTTAGTTGTTTTTTAGCATTGTTTCAGTTTCAGCATTGTACAGGGGGACCTATGGCCTTAGTTTCCATGGCCCTAGCATTTTTATGCATTTTATGTTTTCTAACTCCTCGTGAGTATAGCTTAAGGGGGGGTGTTTGAGACATTTACCACCATACACACTCATTTTGGTCAATTTGGCCTGGTTAAACCACTATCCTAAGTATTATTGGCTTAATTAACATCAGTTAGATCACATCCATGCCTACCTTCAGTCAATGAGGCTAACATAGGATTCTCCTACATTTGGGGAGGCTAACTGGAGCACTCCGTGGGTGATCTGAGAGATATTAATGCACCTAATTCCTAACTCATGGTTACAATCAGTTAAACAAGGCAGTGAAGGTGTCTACCTTCATTAAATTGATTATTTAATGATTATTGAATGAACTGGAGTCAACAGGGGCACCTCCAACGACTTCTGATGTTTAGTTCCACTTCAGTTAACCTCATCAAGATTCATTAGAGTCATTGAAGCACTAGCACTTGATGGTTGGCTTGCTATGACATGTGTCTGATCTCTTTCAGTTGAGACTCTATCATTTATTGCACTCCTACTTCAGTTAGGCCTCAGTATAGTCAATTAGGGTTTTGATCAGTGGTTAACTTGAGTGTTGATTGTGGCTTACATTCAGTTAAGCTAGACTCTCTCATTCAATTAGAATTACTTCTCATTCATGCTTGTAGCATGACATTGTAATGTAATTTCTCATTGTTTGTGTGAATATACAGAGTGACTACTCATTCCGTAGCCCATTTACACCATTTCATGAGTTATTTGTTGATTAATCTTTGATGAGACTGATGTTTAGTCCCTAGATCACTGTGCAAGATTAATAAGAATAAGGGAAACAAGAGAATACATCATGCTCATGATCCAGAGGATGATGAACCTTCCATAAAGAGAATTAGACAATAAAGTGACGATTCTTCAAGTGATGAAGAATATGTTTTGATTTCCGCTCTCATGGGAACTATCACACATGGAGGAAATGATTGGCTTATAGATAGTGGTGCTTCTAAACATATCATGAGATTCAAAGAATCATTTGTGAAACTATCTGAACATGATTCACCTCATAAGGTGAAACTTGGGGATGACTACAAGTATCCAATAAAAGGTAGTGGTGAATCCTCCTATAAGCTAGACTCTGAAAAGTCTATGAAGATTAAGGATGTATTTTTTGTACTAGGATTAAAGAAGAAACTCCTCTCCATATTTGCATTGAATGCAAAAGGAATGGGGGTTGCATTTGTAGATGGAAAATTTCTTATGTGGCCAAAGGGAAATACCATCAATGATAAAGTAGTAATTGGGGAACAAGAAGGAGGTCTATACAAATTGAAGGGCCAACCAGAACAAGCTTTGGCTCATAACTCAGTAGAACCAAATGAGGTTTGGCATAAAAGGCTTGCACATGTGCACTAAAGAGCACTGCCACTTGCAAGAAAAGCTGTTGAAGGTCTTCCAGAAATATAGGAAAAACATGATGGTGTATGCAAAGGATGTGCGAAAGGAAAGAACACAAAGAAGACATTTCCAAGTAGCGAGAGCAAGGAAAAGGGAATCTTGGAAATCATTCACTCCGATGTATGCAGTCCGATGTCATCCAGTTCATTAAGCGGGTATGTATACTATGTTTCTTTTATTGATGTTTTTTTCTAGGAAGACATGGATATACTTCATGTAGAACAATGATGAAGTATTTAGCAAGTTTAAGGAATTCAAAGCCTTGATCGAGAACCATACAGAAAAGAATATCAAGACCTTTTGATCAGATAATGGCAGAGAATTCACATCAAATGAATTCAAAGAGTTATGAAAATATTCAAGGATTAAGAGGGAGTTATGCACTCCATATAATCCACAACAGAATGGGGTTGCAAAAAGGAAGAATAGAACAATCATGGAAGCTGCAAGGGCCATGCTTCATGGTCAAGATCTTCCCATGCATCTATGGGAAAAATCTCCCAGAATAACGGTGTATGTACAGAACCATACTCCACATAGAGTACTCAAGAATAATACACTTGAATAAGTCTTTTTCGGCAAGAAACCAAAACTCAACCATCTCAGAATATTCGGCTGCTCTATATACATACACATTCCAAAATAAAAAAGGAAAAATTTAGATCCTTCTGGAAAGAAGGGTATATTTGTGGGATACAGTGAAAGCTCGAAAGCTTATATAATATACTTCCCAGGATTCAAGAAGATCGGCATAATTAGAGACGTAACATTCGACGAATATTTAGCTTACAACAAATCTAGAAAGAGACCAATTGAAGACTCCAAAGAAACATAAGTACCCAGAATTCAATATACAACTATGAACGATGCATATCATGATGAATATCAAGAAATAGAAGAACCCTAGGAACCTATATATCCACCCCAAGAGAAGAATACTCACAAGAGGAGATCTGCATGGCTATGAGAGGCTATCCAAGGTGTAGAAAGATATGGGGCTCGAGAAGAAACACATAGAGAAAGAAAGAGAACTAGGTCTTGCTTCGGTTATGTGGCCCTGCTATGTGACATTATTGATAATGAACCTTGCAACTATGAAGAAGAGGTAGAGAAGAAAGAATGGAAGGATGCCATGATTGAGGAGTACCAATCGATTATGAAGAATGATGTCTAGGATGTTGTTCCTAGACCAGAAGGGAATTCTGTCATGACTTCCAAGAGAATCTACAAGATCAAGCATGCTGCAGATGGCAGGATAGAGAAATATAAAGCAAGATTTGTGGCTCATGGATTCTCCTAGAAAGAAGGAATATATTATGAAGAAACTTTTGCACCTATATCCAGATACACTTCCATTAGATCAGTACTTGCTCTAGCTATAGTGATGAAATGTAAGATACACCAGATGGATGTCAAGACTGCTTTCTTGAATGGTGTAGTGGAAAAGGAAGTGTATGTGGAACAACCACTTGGTTTTGAGACACGTGACAGGGAGACTCATGTGTGTAAATTGAATAAATTCATGTATGGTTTGAAACAGGAACCCAGGACATAGTAAGGCAGAATTGATATCTTCCTATCCAGTTTGGGCTTTACCAAGAGTAAAGCAGTTTCCAACATTTACTACAAGGTTGAAGAAGGGAACCCAGTGATACTCCTGCTATATGTAGATGATCTGTTTGTAATAGGTATGGATGGGTTGATTGCTGATACAAAGAGGAAGCTTGATACTGAGATCGAAATGAAGGAGTTGGGTATGATGCACTATTTTCTAGGCATGGAGGTGTGGCAGAGTGTAGATGGAATTTCCTTGGGACAAGGGAAGTATGCAGTAGAGATCCTGAAGAGATTTGAGTTGATGGATTGCAAGGCCATGACCACACCTATGGCATCAAACCTGAAGCTATTGAGTAATGCTTCATCAGAAGTGGTTGATGTTATGATGTATCATCAAATGATTGGGTCCTTGATGTACCTGATGAATACACGACCATATATTTTCTTTTCTATGAACACATTGAGCTAGTTCCTAACAGATCCTAGACATGTTCACTTGATTGCTGCAAAGCATATTCTGAGGTACCTAAAGGGTATGGTTGATTATGGACTCAAGTATGAGGCAGTTCCATTGATAGGGAGAGCAGTTCAGGGTGTTGCTTTAGTATGGGATTAGGTGTGATCTCTTGGTTTAGTAGGAAGCAATCCTTTGTGGCACTAAGTACAACCGAAGCAAAGTTTGTCGCAGCTTTTTTGGCTAGCTATGAGGTAGTGTGGCTTAGAAAGCTACTATGTGATTTGTTTGATCTCCAGTTTGATGCTACTTTCAAATATTGCAACAACTAGAGTTGTGTGAAGTTGTATGAGAACTTGGTGTTCCATGACAATTTGAAGCATATCGAGATCAAATATCACTATATCAGGGATATGGGGTAGAGAGGAGCAGTGAAGCTCCACTATGTTGCGACGGATGAGCAGATAGCTAATGTGTTGACCAAGCCATTGGGAGAAGATTTGTGTTCTCCAGATCGAGGTTCCTTCCAAGGGGAAGTGATGAGTCAGTGAGCCCTTTTGACATGGTGAGAGGATTGGTTCCTTCCATGATTAGATGTAAGTGTAGATATGCTCTGATATGATTGTGGGTTGTGTTACCACATGATTAGTGTAGAGCCATCCTGATGTGATCGAGGGATGTGTTCCCACATGATCATATATAAGTGCTGAAGGCCATTCTCTGGGAGAATGGAGGCACCTGGCTAGTTACCAGGAATACTCAGCCCAAAGCTGAGAGCCATTCTGATATGACTGTGGGATTGGATCACACATGATCAGATGTAAGTGTAGATCCATTCTGATATGACTGTGGGATTGGCTCCCACATGATCAAATGTAAGTGGAGAGCCTTTCCCCAGATGATAGATGGTGTGTCCTATCATGCCGACGGATGTAAGTACATATCCTTTCCCCAGATGATAGATAGTGTGTCCTATCATACTGACAGATGTAAGTGCAGAACCTTTCTTTCAATGTTAGATGGTGTGTCCTACCATGCCAATAGATATAAGTGGTTAGCCCTTCCTTGGATAGTAGATGGTGTTTCCTGCTATGCCAGAGGATATAAGTGATGTTCCTTTCTATGGATAGTATATGGTGTGACCTACTATGCCATTAGATGTAAGTGCTGAGCCTTTTCTTGGATGATAGATGGTGTGTCCTATCATGCCAGTGGATGTGAGTGCTAGGCCTTTTTGACATGCTGGTGGATGTGTTCCTCCCATGGTCAGATGTGAGTGCCGGGCATGCCTTTCTAACCTGTTGTTGGATGTGTTCCTCTCATGGTCAGATTTAAGTGCTGGGCGGGTCATTTTGACTTAGGGTCAGATATAACCGTTGAAGAAGACCTACATGTAGGCTAGGCCTACAACCAACATGAAAAAGGGATGGCTCTTTAGAACTTCTTATGATGAGAAGAATCGAGAGATATCACCTGTGATGATGATCTAGCAGAGATGTTCTAGATCCAGTGATGTTCCAGATCCAGCGATGATCTAGATCTAGTGATGATGACCCAGTGATGATCTCGATCCAGTAATGAATATGAATTGAAGATGAAGATGAATTTAATATGAAGATAACTTGATGATGATCTAGATGATACAGAGAAGAAGACTAATGCTGATAAACTGTGTCAAGAGAATACCTTCCTAGTTAAGAGGGAGTGTTGATGTATTTGTAACTTCGCAAAGTATTCACTTGTATATTTTATGTATTGTACCCCGATGTTTATTTTGGGAAGTATTTGTAATGTAATTGAGTCATGTCATGCCCCGATGTTCCTATCAGGAGATTCAATAATGTAAACAATTCATGTAAAGTCATAGAGGGTAACCCTCCTTATTGATCAAGGGTTAAAGTCCCAGCAGTTGTGGGGCCCTAGGGTTATTAGACTCTCCTAGAGAAGTCAGACCTAGTGAGTTATTGTCAAGTTAGGAATTTGTATAAATAGAGAGTGAGCCTCTCTATTTATGACACATTCACTCACACTCAGTTGTAGTGTATAACTGAGAGAGAAGAAGTTGCTGGGACAAGAGAGAGAGAGACTACTGCTGTCGGGAGATCATCTTACTGTTTTTGGGTTTTACTTTTGGTGCTAATTATATCTCTGAGGAAGTTGTGTGGTTTTCTCCTTTATGGTTTACCCAAGGAAAATATTTGTGTCTATTGTATACCATGTTTGATTGTTGTGCTTGTTATTCTCTCAGTTAAACATCCTAAGATAATGCTATCTTGAGTGATAAAAAATATAACATTTGTGATTTGATGATTAAGGACCAACAAAAGCGTCTTGAAGAAGGGAATCTTGGTAGAAAGCACCAAGATCACTTGATCAAAAGAAAGGTCAAGGCAAACCTTAAATAACCTAGTCAACATGATCATCAACCCAATTGTATTGACCACCCTAGTAAAGGGAAGAATGAAGAGTCATCATTGAAGAAGAAGGATCAAAATAAGAAGACTTGTCAGTATAGTGGGAAAGTAGGACATCCCAAGAAGAAATATTGGAAGAAGATGAAGGATTTAGAAGTAAAGTTCAAGTGCTTTGAGGATAGTGCATCGACTAGACAATCAACTAATCAACCTTTAGAAAATTATGCCTTCTATGTTATCCCATCTCAGGAATTACATGCCCATACCACCTGGACATAATGGATAGTTGGCTGTGGATGTACTCGTCATATGACAAATGATGTTTTTTATATCTTCATTAAGTGGAGCTTCTGAAGAGAATATTGATGTTGCTGATGATTATTCACTCATAGTTACTGGAGGTGGTGATGTTGAATTTCAGCATGGTCGAATATCCAATGTCTATCATGTACTTAGATTGAGTGCAATTTTGTTATTGATTGCTAAACTTAGGAATACTAAGAAGAATATTTGGTTTTGCTCAAAATTCTTTATCATAAAAGATATGAGGCTTGGGGAAGCATATTTTGCTTCGAGGTATTTGGATCCTGAATATGTAGTTTATAAGGTCCATGAATCTCCCTAATCGACTTCATCAAATGCAGTGACTACATGAACTGGATTGATTGTACTCATTTCTCATACCAACAAAAAAATTCGAATTTGGCATGAATGACTTGGAAATATATACTTTCAAAATTTAAAGATGATGGTAACTCATAACTGGTTATTGGTCTCCCAAATACTGTTCCACCTGATGGACTTTGTAGAGGATATATTCTTGGAGGGAATCATCAAGAGCCATTTGATTCAGGGAAGGCATGGCATGCACAACAATGAATGGAGCTTGTTCATAGTGATCTATGTTGCATGAATAAAACTTGATTAAAAGGTGTAAATTATATTTTTACCTTCATTGTTGAATTCTCTAGATTTGCATGGGAATATTTCCTAAAGAATAAGAGTCATGTATTTGAAATATGCAAGGAATTTAAAGTATTGGCTGAAAAGTAATTTGTTTGTCTCGTCAAATGTTTGAGTTCACACAATGGTGGTGAATATGTGAGTTTATCTCTCACAATATGGTATTTCTTGGGAGATATATGTATCTCAAACACTTAGCAGAATTGAGTTACAAAGAGGAGGAATACGAATTTAGTAAAAATGGATCTGTGCCTACTATAGAACAAAGATCTTTTTGACTAAGTTTTGGGAAGAATTTTTTTATTGTTCAAAATATTTCTTGAACCTAGTTCCAACTAGAGCTGTCACTGACATGAATCCAGTCAAGAAGTGGAATGTAATGAAACCCTTTGTTGGCCACCTTAGAACGTTTGGATATTTTACTTGGGTGCACATTGGTGATAATTGTAGGAAGAAATTAGAAGAAATAATCATGCTTCATCATGATGGGATACTTTGATGAGTCGAAATTTTTTAGACTATTTGATCCCATAAAAAAAAATCATCTTAAGTAGAATTGTGATCTATGATGGAAATATTTTGGGTAATAATTTGTTGAAATCCTCCTCTAGTCCATTGAACAATGATTCATTTGTCATTATTTAAGAGTCTGGATCGACTGTACGTATCTATGGAGTTTTTGTCAAAACGACGATTTCTCCTCCTAATTCAACTAGTACTTAGTCTACCATGAATTCATATGTTGACACACCAACCTTATTGACTGATGATTATCAAGCTAAATCACCAATGACTTGTTTACCTTAGGGAGCTGCTAAAATGACTGAAGTTGCTTGATCAGATGTTGGAGATGCTAGTATTAGTCAGTAGACCCGCTCAGAAACAACATGGAAGTGTTTATTTTATGGAACGACATTAGAGGAAATTTGAGGTCTAAAATGGGCCTCCTAAGGAAAATAATAAAAAATAGTTAAAATAATTAAATAATAGTTATTAATTTTGGAGGAAGAATGAAAAAAACTACTTTTTGTGTTCGTATTTTCGATAGATATCCTTGTGTTTTTACTCAAATTATGAGCGGGAGAGCTCGTTGGATGCAAAATTTAGTTCTGCATCCAATGAGTACCCATAGTGCATACTTTTGAAAGACCCCTCTACCCCAAAAACAAGAAATACCTAAAACAATGTGATGATGACATCATCATCACATTTTTTCACGTATTTCTTGTTTTTGGGGTAGCGAGGTCCATCAAAAGTATGCAGTGTGGGTACTCGTTGGATGTGGAATTAAATTCCACATCCAATGAGCTCTCCTGCTTGAAATTTGAGTAAAAAAGCANAAGTAGTTTTCTTTTATGACAAATATGTTAATTCAACCATTATGGTTGACTCATTTTATTGAAATTCTATTGGTTCTTGAATTCCAACTCACAAAATTTGTTATTGGTGTGTTTTCTTATAAGGCCCATTTTAGACCCCAAATTTCCTTTAATGGTTCTTGAAACCCGTGATATTCAAAATTATGGTAATGCTTAGGGGATACATGAACAGGGAAATTCTACAACTATTGAAATTGATTTGTTGAAGAAGTATAATATGTGGGAACTTGTTCCTCGACTGGAAGGAAATAATGTTTTGAAGTGTAGATGTGTCTATAAGACCAAGTTTAATTCTAATAGTGTTTTTGAATACCATATGTATCGTTTCATATCCAAGGGATCCTCTTAGCAAGAAGGAATGTCTACATTGAAACCTTTTCCCCTGTTGAAAATAGGAACTCCATTCGACTAATTATTTTTGTTGCTACTCATTTTATATGGGAGATTCATCACATGGATATTAAAAGTTATTTTATTCATGGATATTTGACTGAAGGAATCTATGTGGAGTAACCTCCTAGTTTTTTGGTAGATTCTAGTCTTGTTCATCAACTCAAGAAGTCATTGTATAGTTTGAAATAGGCACTCCATTCTTTTTATGAGAAGATCTATCATTTTTTATCAGTCTTAGATTCAAACATTGTGAATCTGATCCTAGTTCTTATGCATTACATGTTCATGGTGACAATTTGATTGTGGCATTATATTTTGATGATTTGATCATAACTGAAAATAATGTCAATTTGATTTTGGGTTTGAAGAAACAACTTGCAGATCCATTTAAAAAGACCGACCTTGGTCAGTTGCATTTCTTTCTTAGCATTCAAATTTTGCAAAGGGACGATGGTATCTTTATTTATCAACCTAAATATGAACTAGATCTTTTGAAATCATTCAATATGGATGACTGTAAGTCTTATTCTACACCTCATCAAACGAGACTAAATTTAACGAAATACTGTGACTCTACACGAGTCGAGGCCACTCTTTATTGACAATTGGTTGATAAATTGATTTATTTGACTCATATTCGACCATATATATCATTTTTTCTTAGTGTGGTCTCTTGGTTCAAGCAGGATCGTCGAGAAATCCATTGGATAATTTTAAAGATAATTGTTCGCTATATTAAGGGAACTTATCAGTATGGTATTAAGTATTGTTGCAATACAAAATCGTTGCTCAGGTTTACTGATTTTGAATGGTGAGTTGACATTGAATATTATAAGTCCTCTTCTAGTTTTGTTTCATCTAAATTATGGACCCTTGGTCTAGTTTTGTAAGAAATAGAAGGTAGTATCTCTTTAAACTATAGAAGCACAATATCATGGTGCTATCAATGTAGGTACAAAGGTAGTTTGGATTTGTCATCTTCTTAAAGAAATTGGCTTTCATATTCATGCATTGACTATTATATACTATGATAATCATAGTACTACCCAGGTTTCTAATAACCTTATTGATCAGAGCAAGATGAAGCATGTTGAAATTCATGTTCATTATTTGAGACATATTGTATAGTAAAATTTTGGCTCAACTGTTTGTTGTAAGATAAATTATCAAGTTGTTAATATATTTACAAAACCTTTATCAGAAGACGAATTTGTGAAAATTTAGGCTAGGATCAAGATTCAAGAAGATGCGATTATGGGGTAGTGGGGGGTGTTGTTCGAAGAAAGTAACATCACCTCCTAAATCTCTAGAGCATTGTGTTGATGGGGGTGTGTTGGAACCTAAAGTATTGACAATTCATCACACCTCTATATATTCTGGAGATAATTAATCAATAGATGACAATCAACAAACAGAGTAGTCAATTGGTGGATCGAATGATTTGATAATTAAATAGATGGATGAGAGATTCAAAAACTTGACTCAATGGTTAGTGAGGCCATGGCCATATTGACTACAACACCCAACTATAATTTTGGATGTCGAGTATTTTGTGGAAATAATTAGGACCAACAACCCCTGTTTTTGGACTAGATCTTACTCACTTGAAGGGGTTTCATTAGATTTGGAGACTATAAATGGAGGACCCTATGGGTTGCACCTAATTTTATTTTTGAGATGTATTTCATATACATAATTCATTGTGATTTTATAATCACAATGTGTCATTCTTAAGCTCTATAACCATGTCTTTAAACACCACCTTTCTTATTGGAATATTGTTCCCTTCTATCTTTTTTTTTTCTATTCTATAGTTCAGGTTAAAGAGGTTAACCAACAAACACTTCTAAGAAAACCCAAATTTCTATTTCTATGAATTAAAACTTGTATGACACTGATTTATAGTATGTACAAATAGGTATCTCTGTGGATTTTTTGATATAGATGCAACCTACTAACTACATGCGTGTGGCTCTAACTGCATAGTCATGACCTATAAATGGTTGACATGCTTCTCTATCTGTATGAATCATGTGAATCAATATATATTCCATATGAAATGTATAGGAGTCTATCTACTTAGACCTATGCCTAACTAGTATGACCCCCATGGAAGATTTCTTTGTTTTTTGCAATCTCTCTCTTGGAAAAATATGGAAAGTAGAAAGTATTTATTCTTCTCTCCAACTCAATGCTTTAGTTTCACTCTCCTATGTTTGTGTGTCTCCTCCTTTCACATTGGATTCCTTTAACACTATTGGGATGAACCAAAACCATAAATCTGATGGTTGGGATTAGATATCACTCTCTTGAGATCAACGATTGAGATTCAATTAATTAACTTAAATTACTAATGCCAAAAACTTATGTAATTCTCTAAATTAAACCCAATAAATATAAAATTACATTTGATGTATTAATTGACATTAATAAAGTGAATTCCTAAAGTTCCTGAGAGGTATTAGTGTCAAATTCAGTAAGTAAGACACACAATCATGGAAACACCTATTTGAGCTACCCATTTCCAAAGCATTAAAGATACACATCCCACTCGTAATATTTAAGATAAAAACATAAGATATATAAGAATAACAAGTGTTTTTGTCACATTCCCTCCCATCTACCCGAGAGGGAAAGTGACCATGACGCAATCTAATTTGGGCAGACTAGCCCCAGGAACATAAAATGAAACGCATTGAACTAACAAAATGCACATATGCATAGATCATTAACATATAATGGAAGAAAAAATCATTCATTCACAAATTTTAACATGTCCATATTAATTCATAAAAACATATACAGTTGTAGAGATAAAATAGACAAGAATACTTATCTTTGAAAGAAGCTTGTCCTGCAACTAGCTACGTCACTGCAACGTTCCACCCAACCATAAGCCAGTGTGCTCATTAATATCTCAGCAAAACTACCACCCCCGAGCTGGGCATGATTCCCACAAGGAATAAGGGAACACTAGTAGACTCACACATAGCCAAGGATTTATCAAAATTCATCCAAGGAGGTGGAATGGTTGAATTGCTAAACTAGTGAGCTCAACCATAGAGATATGGACACCTACAGAGGATCTATCTTGGATTTCCCAACACCTACACACCCAACACATGGAATCATCCCCTTGTCTGCTACAAAGTCCCTCATGCTATGCCTTCCATTCCAATGCTATTTAGGGAATGCAAAGAAGAAAATCCATCCCCTCTAGATCTATTTGTGAAGTTCCTTTCCCCACCAGGTTGATCAAGCTAATTCTTCCCCAATTCCACTCCAAACTGGTTCAGACCAAAACCAAGGGTGCACACACAAGAAAATGCAAGATATGGGTTTGAGGAAAAAAAAATTTCAACAAAAAATGTAAATGACAAATGGGTAAAACAACCCCCTGATATAAATTCGATTTCTAGAATCGTTCAATGGCTTCATGTGGGCAAAAACGGCTCCCTCAATCCCTAAATTCATGGATCTGTCCCCCATTGGTTGTGCAACACTGCAAACATGAAATTCCCCAATAGTGGAGATGTGAAAACAACACAAAAATTCCCAACAGATATCCCAACCATTGAATGTCAACAAAACCACTTCCCAACCATGGGAAAAATTAAGAACACTACAAAAACGTCCATGGAGAATTCCCAAGTGCTCCAAAAACATGAATGCATGACGAAATGGGCAGCATTTTTGGGCAATAACTTGCTCCATAAGTAAAAAATCATTTTCCCAAAAAGGGGTACTTCCCCAAATTTGAATTTCTGACTCCCATACCTTGCCCATTCTCATGCATCAACTAACCCAACCAATTTCTAGCAGAATTAAAGGATTATGCACAAAAGAAAAAATGGGTAGTTGATAGTTTGATGGGTTCTCCCATTGACATTTGGATTTTTCCCATTGGCCCATAGGTTTTAATATTCACCCACCCTTATCCTTAGGAAATCATACCCCCATCTCTTTTAATGTTGCATTGACATAGTTGTTGTGGGTATTTTAATTAAATTGGATACTTACATGTTGTCCAAAATTATAATGTGTCGGTTAGCATGAAATACCATCAGCAACGATTTTAATCACTGAAACATAAAATGATAAATAAATGGTGGGAATTTTTCCTTTAGATCCGCACCACGATTAAATACAATATTTACATCATATACATTTTTAATGCAAACATGGTCAAAACCAGGGTGGTACGGTTTTGAACCAATTTTGTATTTGATATTATATTTGAAGATAGTCATAGAGACAATATTAACAATAAATGTTCAAAATCAATATTCATAACTAAAAAACAATTATTCATAAGTTCATAGACACTCAAAATAAATTTTCTTGGTAAACTAAAGAAATACACATAGATTAAGAGAAATACAAATTCTGCACATGGGGGGCAAGTCTTCTAGTAGGTTTCTTGGAGATTCAAACACCATAATGAATCATTGGGCTCTCATGAAGGTTAAACATCTATGCGGCCAAAATTCCTGCCTTAGTTCAGTCTTACTGCTACCTTTTATCCATTTCTTATCTTCTAAGTTCATGCCTTTCTTTGTGCAACTACTTTCCAAAATTAGAATTGGGGATAAGTTGACTTGGGGTGGATCGAAACCTCAAGTTCTAGGTGTTCCACTTATTCTAGAAAATATGATTATGTCCTCCACAAATCCTTTCTATCTAACAATTGGCCTTTTTTCCATTGTTGGGTATTATTTTGGTAATAAGGGAGATTAGAAAATGGCTAGGATTCTTTGTGAATCTCCAAGATTTATGAATTATCAAATGCCACCTTTTGTGATCTCTTGCAACACAAAAATATGTTAATTTAGAAAAGAGCATGGAGAAATTTCATTCCATTTCAACTGTAGCCTTCTAGAAATTAAGTTCATGTCCAATATCTTTCAAAAAGTCACTATTATCTACAGGATCACTTTCCATCCATTAGATTCAAGAAACTAAGTAATTTTAGTGATCATCCTTGGTATTGGACTTGGTTCTTAGGTGATTTTCCCTCTATTTTCTCATGTAATGACATGAACTACCTCTACAATCTTGTATACATTATTTATGCTAATGGAAACTTGTATATATGTATTGCCTCTAATGTATTGTGTTAGCGCCAGAATTGAACCAAAGGTTGCGGAAGGGCTCGCTTCCGGGTAACAACAAAACTTATTTTGGTCGCGCCTCCAACCTTGTGCGGTTAGAGAGGGATCTCACGTTCATCACTAGAGCATATCCACATAAGGTTGTCAGTCTTGTGTGTCACCAGAGTCTACTCCGCATAGGATCTTCAATCGGTATGATCAGGGGGCTAGGATCTTGAATGGGGCAAAGTGGGTCAAGGTAGGTGCATGGAGGGGTTATCGGGGTTAAAAGACCATGGGAAAATGGAGTCAAAACCTGCACAAGAAATGATTACATATGGAAAGAATGACGAAAGGTATCAAACGGAGGCAATATAGCTATTGGTTTCCCAATCAGAAGATTTTAACAGGTGTTTTGGAAGACAAGAAAGAATAGTCCATCTCATGGAGCATCGACGAGATGAATTCCATGAGACTTTAGAGGAACCATTGTTAATGCCTGGAACAATAGTTGGAGTGTAGCAAGTACGGATTCCAAACCAATATACCCTATGTTGCACGCATGAAAGCAATAAACGAAATGGAGTGAAACAAGGAAACACAATTTACACGTAAAGAAAGTACTTATTGGGAAAAACAACAGCACAGGAATCTCTGTTGTGAATGACAGTCTTCCACCGCAATTTTATTCATACACAGGTATCAATATTTTACTAATCGGAGCCTCAACCCGGGATTGTTTGCCAGTCCAATTCTCTAACTGCTTTCTCTCTCTATCATGAGTGTTTTTATACAATCCTAATGCTGAGACTATAGAATAAAAAAATGTTACAAGTCACCATCCGATGTTAACAGTGCAAAGAGTGGGATATCGCCACATTTTACAAATATAAACAAACATTATGGAGACAGAGCATGTGATAACATGGGATGATAGTGCAGAGCCTCCCACAATCCTGCTTTGTGAAAATGACTCCCATCCAACGTGCTGACGAACGATTGTTTGCACAGTCATTCGTTCGATCAAAGGAAAATTTTGTATCCACCGTCCACGTTCCACTTATCCCACCACCAACCTTTCTATTCGGTACACCATTGGCGTTTTGGATCGTGATACATTCTAAGCCATAGATCGAGTTTGGCCCTCATGTAGCCATTAATCAGAATGGGCCCTACCATTTTTTGCAACGAAGAACTAAAATATTTGCCTGTGCCGGTTCGCCTTGTGAAATGAACCGTAGCTGCTGATCTATCCTTGCTTTCATCACCAGCCATTGATTATTTTGACCTCTACGCCTTTTTGTGATTTGAGATTGCATTTTACCCACACAAGTATGGATTGCAAAATCACTGTAGGACGTAGATCTGCCCCAAGCCACATCTCAACCGTCGAAAGCTTCCGGTCATTAACATATTTCACAATCTGGGAAAGGAGCTTGGACCGTGCATGTTTGTCTACGTGAAGCGATCTGGAACTGTTGATCTACCTCTGATCAATTGCAACCCTTGAATATGGATCACCCCCAATTTCATGATACACTTTTCCCCTTTCATCGTTGAAGGATGGTCACACAAGATTCCAGGGGCTGGGACCCTTATCAAACCTCTTCCAAGCCCTCGAATCAACTATTAAAATAGTGTGTTAACAACTGGCTCCATGAGGGATGCTATCCTCCCAGTGAGGTAGCAAAGATCCCCCATAGACCAAGTGCCGAATCCATTGGGCCACCTTCAGCTCATCTTGGGCCTCTCCATTTTGCTTCATGCTGCTGCTTCAGCGAGTTCGTGACACTCTTGCAAATCATGCTGGAGACTATAAACCTGTGATGGTAACTAAAAAATGGAAGCAAACTGAAAATAGTAATGAAGGAAATTCTGGATAACAGTTGAGCTTATTTTCTCATACCTACTCTACCTAACTCTATACACAAATCTGATTAAGTGAAATCAAACTTCCAGTGAAGCCAATCAAGAAACTTGCCTAATATTCTTATTCTTGCATGGTGATCGATGGACAAAAATGAAACAAATAATGGGAGAGGGAAAAGATGGACAAACTGATCTTCAAAGCAGAGATGCGAACAATATTTTCCTTCACCCAAACCCTCCATGTATTTGGCCACGGGGTCATAGAACTCATGACAACCTTCAGCACACTCTGTCACCTGCTCATGAGAAAGCTTCCTGCTTCTAGGGAGTTGTCAGGATGACACTTGGAATATTGCAGATGAGGACCCTCAGAATATTTCTCTAACAGAATATCCCTCTCTTTGTCCAAAATTTTTGTAGCGAAGTTTTGATGTGCTTCGAGAGGGAGTTCCTCAACTTCTCCGTTGGAACTGAGTAGGCATACTTATTCTGAGTGAGGCGGCGTTCCTAAAAATGGAGTATCAGAAAAAGTGTTTATATGTAAACTGCTGCATCCACCTCCATTTTTGTACAAGTTTTCGGCCTGCGCCACCCCTATTTATTTTTGTTTTTGCTTGGAGTCCTTGATTATATGCCTTATCAATTCAAACGAGGCATAGCATAAGGGTAAGCTATCACCTCTAGTGCCTTCATCATCTTTTCTCATTTCGACCTCATGATTTTGCATTGTGCTTTGAATTTTTTCATCAGAAGGTGTCGTTTCAATAGCTGGCTCATCTTGCAGATACTCTTCTTCATATTCGTCGTACACAGGTGCACCAAGATGCTTCTCAAAATCATCTTTAGTTGACAAGGAGCGAGGCGGGTCACCATCTTTAGAGAATAGTTTTGTAGGACTGTTTATTTTAGCCTTAGGCCAGCCATCTTTTTGCGTATCATGAGAGATCTTTGACAGGCAATAGGCTTCCCTCTTTTGCTTGTAGGGCCCAACCAATTTGTATGCATCCGTTATCTCACCACCATTGTCCAAATCTGATGGTGTCCTGGACATCTTAAGTTTTCTGTCAACGTCCAAACAATCAATGAACATTTACTGTAGGGTAGTTGATCTTCTCTCCAAAATAAGCAAGGATAGGTCAGGAGGAAAGGCGGTTGCATAATAGATTTTAGTAGTGTTCTCAAGAGTTTGAACTTCCTTAGGCATGTTATAGTAACAGCTCATGAATATTTTATTGAAACTGGATACAGCCTCTCCTTCATGTCTCCTCAAAGAATAAAACTCTGAGAGTATTCGCTCCAATGGCCGGCTCCTTCCCCAAAACCTAAAGAATGTGCAAGAAAGCTCTTCCCAAGTATGGATGGACTTAGGCTGCAAATGTTTGAACTAGACTTTGGCATCCCCTTGCAGGGACAAAGAAAATGTTTGCATATGGAACATCGTTATGTTCTATCTCAAAATGGTCAAAGAAATTCTCAAAAACCTGAATATGTTTTTCAGTATTCAAGTCTTCAGATTCTCCATCAAACTTGGGGAGGTACTTGTGATATTTCATGGGAAGATCATGGAGGATAGGAGGTAATCGCAATGGTTTATATCGGCTTGGAGAAATGGGGGAAACAGTATTAGGTATGATAGATGAACTATCACCCAAGGCTTCATGAATTTCATAGGGGTGTTCTTTGACATTGGGTGCCCACGGATAAAGATCTAGGCTAAAATCAGATGTGTAAGATGACGCAATGCTTTTGGTTCATAAAGAAGGATAAATATAGACATATTCATGGTTCTGCTCAAGATGAGTGGGGCCAAAGAAAGCTGTTTTGACAAATCTAAAAAAGGATAAGCACAAAATTACAAGGTAGGATAAGGCATCCTAGAAGAAACGCGGACTCAAGCGCCTGGACCTCTTGCTATACATTTTTGAGTTTTATGAGGGGTTCATTCCCAAGCGGGGTCTGCCACCCTTCCTCGGTCACCAGATTTTTTTGGATCACATCACCAATGAAGTCACCGATGCCTGAATCCTTTAAGAGTGGAGTCACCAAATGAAAAGTGCTCAACCTTCTTGGTGTCTAACTGATTGTTCACAATCAATAGTTATATCTAAATCTTTGTCGTTCTTCCTAGGGAGGATCTTCAAGTTCATCCACAACAACGGTGCCAGTTTGTTAGCACCGAAATTGAACCAAAGGTTGTGGAAGGGCTCGCTTATGGGTAACAACAAAACTGCTTTTGGCCGCACCTCCAGCCCTGCGCGATCAGAGAGGGATCTCTCGTTCGTCACTGAAGTAGCTCATGTGGATTCCTCCTCATTAATGATACACGGATGAATAACCAAATTACAAATCGTGACCAAAACTTGGAAGGAAAGGGATGGTGGCATTCTAGGTTCTCCTTGATCCAGGTTGAAGGTGATCAACCCATATTCAGAGGGATTGATGACACCTAATGTGTATAACAACACTTTACCTTGTGAAGGACAAGTTTTGAGAACTTCCAGAGTGCACATGGTCATGGGAGACTAGCTCAAGTCGCCAACAATACTATAGTTGAGCGCAACTCTGGTAGTGGCATTGTTCATGATGCAATGTAAAGGGAACCATGGGAATTTGCTATTCACATCCATTGGGGGTCTCTACAAATAGAAATACATATCAGGAGCGGTGGAGGTATATTCCATAGATGGGTAAATAGTTTCTGTGGTGGAACCATAGTGGTTTTGTCGAGTCAGGAGGTTGACATTGGACGATAAGGTCATGAGGTGATGGACACTAGGATCAATGGGTTGAGTTGCATAAGTTGTTGTAGGAGTTTGTGGGACTAAGGGATGGGTTACAACCATTCCTTGGTGTAGTAGGGGATTTTGGAGCACCATAGGTGGAGGGCCTGGTGGTGCTGGGTTGGCTGAGCCAGAGCAGCCCCATCGAGGTCATGTTGGTTATTAGTATTGAGTAAATGGAAGATGCATTTTATATGAGGAAACTAATGTGCGTATTGGTTGTAAGTGTTACAAATGGCACACAGATGGTTAGTCTGCAATAGTGGGTTCTTCTTAGGTCGAGTACGACATTGGTGATTTTGTGCAGGGGGGTCGGCTCTGTTATTGTTTGGAGGGTTGGCTTGTTGGCTAGCTCCTTGAGACTAGTTCTTACCTTGATTCCCACCTCTCTTATTTATTTCCCACCATTGTTGGTTATTGGGGGTGGGCTGATTAGAGAGGTTCTGTTGTGCATAGACCTATCTTGAAGGAGCAAGAGGAGTTGGGGTCAGGGCCAGAGTAGGTTGCACAAGTGGTGGGTAATAGGAAGTTGTAGTTGGTGGGGCTATGAATCTGTCCATTTGGCCATTACACGAGTGTGTCAAACAAATTGGTCCATGACTGTGAGGATTTGGTGTGGGAGGCACATAGGAAGGTGTCGTTCCGGACTGAGCCATTACGTGTGAAAAATTAGGGGTGTAACCTGGTTGGGAAACATTAGGGGTGTTAGATGAATGGGGTGGCATCGAAGCGGAGGTCAGGTAAAATATAGGATGCTGGGTAATAGGGTCGATGACTCCATAAAAAACATGGAATTCCCCTGGTGTATCTAGATGCGAGGAGCATCGGGTATAATGGTATACATGTAACTTGATTGAGCGTATATGAGATCGAACGGTTTTGACTTTGGGATGGCTTCCTCTTCGATCTGCGGGCTCTCAGATGTGACATCCTTGGTTATTGTTGATGTATTTGTAGATTTGGAATGTATTCACTTGTATATTTCATATATTGTACTTCATTGGTCCCTGATGTTCCTATCGGGAGATTTGTTAATGTAATCAAGTCATGTAAAGTCATAGAGATTAACCCTCCCTTGTAAGTCGGGGGTAAATTCCCCACAGTTGTGGGGCACTAGGATTATTAGACTTTAAAAGAGAAGTCGGCCCTGGTAAGTAATTGTCAAGTCGAAAAATAGTATAAATAGAGTAAGCCTCTCTATTTGTCATATACACTCACTCAATTGGGGCCCATGAGTGAGAGAGGAAGTGCTCAAGTGAGAGAGATAAGCTGTCGGAGATCTTCTTTATGTTTTCAGGTTTTACTTTTGCTACTGGTGCTCATTCTATCTCTAAGGAAGTTGTGGGGTTTTCTCCTTTATGGTTTCCCTGAGAAAAATTCTTTGTGTCTCCTGTCTCTTGTGATTATTGCTGTGCATGTTATTCTATTAGATAAGATCCTAAGATCATATTGCTTAAATAACAAAAATCTAATAGATATGGGGGGGAGTAAGGTTTTGAGAAACCAATCTAGGAAAATCCTATCATCTAACTAGATATTACACAGGCTATAATGACGATGCCATTCATGAATATGATCCATGATATGGGTAGCTTTGTTTTTTCTACATGATAACAAAATTTCCACACGATCATCATATCGAATGGGTAACTGAAAATATTGAAGGAACATCGAGGCTAAAGATGAAAAGTCCGGGTAGGTGGCATGAGGCAGGTCGATATACCATTTTGCTGCAACACTTGTGAGTGTGCGCTAGAATAACCACAATCGTATATAATCATCCACTATGCTGTTAGATGAACACCATAACTGGAAGGACATAATATGGTTTTGGGGGTCTTCTCTCGCCTTTCCCTCAAACTTAGGGATGTCTAAAGGGAGTTTGGTAGGAATAGGAGGACATAGTGGGTTATGACGAATGGATTTAGTGGTCAACTATGCCAAATCAAGAAGGTTGAGACTAGCCATAAAATCCAGACTAGAACTAAGAGTGGATCGAGAAGGGCTAGTAACGTTTCCAGCACCAATAGGAATGTAGTTTCTATGGATGACTGGGGGTGAGTGAAGTTGACTTTCAAGAATAGGAATACTCACTTGTATGGTAGGAATATTCGAAATGGACATGGAAGGGTGATTTCCCCCAGGAATTAATGGGGGTATGGTAGGAACCATTGTGGCTGGAGTGGGACCACCACTAGTGGGTAGCGGATAAGTAGTAGTTTGTGCGATGGAAAAGAAACCAATAGGACTAGGATCTATTGGTACCGTGGAATGGATACCTATAATGATGGGTGGAATGGAAACAATCCCACTACCAATCGCCCCCCTTTCAAAGGGATCAGGATGTGCACCAACCAAGGGGCTAGATGGGGCAGTGAACAAGGTAGGTTTAGATTGATAAGAATCCGAATCTGACTCAAAGGTAGTATGTGGCTACAAAGATGGTGAAAAATGTCGAATATGGATCTGATAGTGACAATTCAAGGAGTTGAACTGAGGGGTGCGCCCCTTAATCCTATGTGAGTAACGTGGTGGAGATATGATGGCATGGTGGTGTGTTGTGTAATGAATGGAAAGTAGAGAGTATCAACCACATGCTCAAAAACCAAACTACAACTAAGTGTGAAGAACGAGAGCATACAAATGGTGGCTCACATGCCAACAAAAATCTCTAAAATTGAACTGCAACAGCAGGTTGCAACAAGGAGAGTCTACAACAAAGTGGCCAGAAAGAAAATAGACAACACTACTTAGAAATAAAAATGACTCACTAACTTATGGGGTATGTATGAGTGCAAGAAAACTCCTAGATACAAGCTGGAAGCCCCCATAAATCGTATCCTCAGTAGGGTGATGAAATCCCAGTAAAAAAATATGAAATGGAAGAATAATAGGCTAAGAGAATCCCACTACTAAGAGGGACCTCTGGGTAAAAGAGACCTAGTTAGAATGGAAACTAGGATACCTCATTCATGACACGTCTAGAGTGGTTTTCTGGCACTTCAACCCTTTGGCCCTTAACACCCAGTATACTCTATCATGCATGGTCATTACTATGAAGGGTTAGCCTTTGTTTCAAAGTGGAGTGTAGTATTCCACCTTGACTTCTAGAACACCTTCTTTGTGGTTTACTCTCGCAGAGAGGGGGGACCTCCAACTGACTGGTCGTGATCGTGTCAATAAGTACAAGAGGATTTTGGTCCCCTAATGGACAAAAACCATGTCTCAAGATGTGAGTGACAAAGGGGTGTTTCTTGGATGCCTATCCCCAATGTCCTAACTTAGCTATAAGATTGTTTAGGTCCTCAAATGAGGTTACAATGTTGGTTGTATTTTAGTTAATTTTTTAGGCTAGCTTGGGGTCATGAACCAAGCGTTTTGTCTTTAGGGTGTGACATGTGTGCAAATTATGTGTATAATCCCCAACAATCCTATTATGAAGACGAAATGATCTCATTGCAGGGATGCAAAAATTAAAATGCAAACAAATAGCATTAAATGACAGTAAATATCATGCAAAATCACATGTAATTCTTCCATAACATAAAATAAACACAAGTAAGTGAACATCTAAGGAACTAACCAAGGTGTAGGAAACAAATAGGGGATCTGAACTACAAATCTAGAATCAAGAGGCTCACATAGAAGGAAAAGAGGACCTACAAACAAACCAAGTGGTAGTAATGGATCAGATCTGGACAAAAACAAGTCGAGAAGGGGTAAAACACAAACAAGGGGTCTGGAACAAGGATCTCAAACACCACAAAGGACTAAAAAATTGTAGGCCACACCTATCCATGGAACATGCATGCTCAGGGTCATAAAAAACTAGATAAGAGTCGTGATCGAGGAAAAAAATAGTCGAAAGTCTCAGGTCGCACAAAATAGAGGATTAAGCATGACAGTTCTCACAAAACCGAGTCACATTAGCGATCGAGGTCACTCTAGAAGTTGGGACAAGTGTGATTTGGATTTCTGGTCTAGGTAGCACTTATTAGGGAAAAAGGCATGACCTGGGTCGCGCTTATCAGGAAAAAAGGTGCGAATGGGTTGCAACGTTTGGCCGAATAAGTGCGAATTGTTTGAAATTGGATTTTTTTTTTAAATGGCTACTTGCTTGGGCCGAGGGGCTGAAACTCTGGTAAGTATTGTTCAGATCTATTGCGAGGTGGTCATATATGTGATAGATGAAGGAAGCAAAGGAGAACAAACCAGTATAAAGACCTGGAAAAACAAAGATTCGTATGGATCACCTGAGTGGAGTCACCAAAACGGTAGTGGAGATTTCTCACCATCTACGTGAAAAATCACCTACCATATCTTGTTGAGAACATAGGTTAGAGCTCAACAATAATAATGGGAAACAAGAACATCAGTAATAATATTTTTTAGGTTTTTTTGACCCATGGTATTTTATTTTCCATGGTATTTATCTATGGTTTTTGACCCATTCTTATTTTTTGGGTTTTTTGGCCCTTTTTGGAGAGAGTGGGGATAAATCACAATAAATGCTCAACTTCCCTTCATATATGGGGAAGGAATAATAATGTTTTGGAGCATATTTATTGGAAACATAGTTGTGAAGGTAAAATGGAGGGAATATGATGTATGGCTATGGTTTAGACAATGTAGAGCTAGGTGAACATTTTTTGGTAACAATATATGTTGAAAATACAAGAGAAAAATGTTTTTTTCCCTCCAAAGTCATTTACCCTTAGGATTGACACTGGCATCATCATAAAATTTTTTAGATGTATTTCAAGTTATTTTCTTATCAAGGGTGTCTCAATCGTATGTCAAGTGGTGGATACTCTTTGGATGCAAAATTTAATTCCGCATCCAGTGATTTCTTACACTAAACAATTGAGTAAACATATATGGAGATAAATTGAAAATATGAGATAAAATACAATTGTTTTTCTTTTACTCAAAATATTCACATCTCTCATTTTATTATTTTAAGTATGATACAGAAAATGATGAAAATTGAAACATATATCCACTATTTTTTAGTAAATGAGGGAAATTACAACATATATTCTTTCTTTTATATTTGCATACAACGTTATCCTCTTCACTACTTTGAAGGTAAACTCATAAATATATTACTTATGCCCACTTTATAGTCGTGCCACTATTTTTTTTTTTTTTCTATCCACCTTACCTAGATAGGTAGCTATAAAGGATTGTAGATGTATGCCTTCCTTTAACATTTTATTATAATTACCTAATTATGGGACAAACCACACCCATTATTTGAAGTTATTTGGAAGGAAAAATTCTAGAATATTATTTTCTCTCTTAATCTAAATTTCATATAATCACAAAATATACTTCTGACTATTTCTCAATATTTCTTGGGAACTTTAAAAACATTTTCCCATGATGATGACTACTAGTATTCACAACATCTTCATTAGATAATTTTTCTCCAAGGAAGACAAGTAAGGTGACCAACAAATGATCTAATAACATTTCCCTTATGCTTGATGGTTACTCTATAAAATAAAATGTTCACAACACACACCTTACTTTGACATTTACCATACAATCGAATGAACAAAAGGAACTTACTTTGGTATTTAACATATGATCTACTGTACAAAAGGAATCCATAGCTCACTTGTTGAATGCATAGTTATCACCTTATTCTTTTCATAGATTTTCTCAATTTATTTTGAAACCCTTGGATGCATTATTAAATGACGGAAAGAAAAATAAAAAACTCAATGTAATATTAAACTAGTGAGAAGTAAAACCATCTATTTGAGCATATTTTGGATTGGGACCGATGTGCATGGAACCACCATCCAAAATATTGAGAGACTACTCAACAAGAAGCAAGTGTGATTTGTGTGTTTTCTAAAATTGGAGTGAATTATCCCAAATGTGAATATAGAAGTATCCTTGAGAAGAGGCCCATTGGTTCATGCATTAAAAATGGAATTCAATGATGAACATGCTTCAATTTGAACTGGTAAATTGGAAAAGGATGACCAACGAATGCATAGAATACATAAGACACATAAATATTTGTGAACTCTTTGTGAAGATTTAATGAATGAAAATTTGGTATATTCTTCAACAAGTTCTCAATTACCAACATATTGAGTTAGGGTATCAATTTATTCTTCAAACCATAACTTGTACACAATACTACATGGTTATCGTCGATGGTTTGCAAATTTGAGCGTAGTGAGCCAACCTAAGATGTTACACTAGATATGAATCCACCATACACTTGTCCTTCCTTTGGTGGATGTCATACATTTTAGAGTCCAATATGTATGAGTATTAATTTCTCCATGTGCCTCCAAAAACCAAAAAACTACCTCAAGCATATGGCACATGCAGGTTGATTGTGGAGGGAGAAAAAGAATCTTGAAAACCATCACTTAAGCCTCACCAAACTGGTTTTTATGTACGTGTGTTATTGGGTTTTGACATCACATGATGGTGATAAAATGTGTTTCTTTGTAACACTTTTCATATAACCAAAGTTCAAAATATTTCGAGGAATTTTTAGTTTAAATATTGGATAAAGTGGGTTTAATAAAACTTCGAACTTGGATTGGGCTTGTTCCAAGGGCATACTTTTGTCAATACTTGTAGTTAATAAATGAAAGTCATATGGTATGATATGTCGATAAGAATGGACACAACCATGGCCATGACCTTATAATTTTTAATATAGGAGTAAATGAAATGATAATGCATAGATGGAATACAATAACTTGAGGTGGAAAAGAATAATTTAAGTTTGAAAGAATTTAGAGTCATGACTTGGGGGTGAAATTCGTAAGTTATAACATTTGGCTCCTATTTAGGGGAAAATATTCTTTATGAGGTGTTAATAAATACAAACCTACTATCCTTTGGGAATGGAGTCATATTTATTTGAACCAATATCTTTCTACCATCAACATACGAATGCAAATCCTTCTCTATTAAAACCCTAATGACATCTCTTTTGGGCATGGAATTGTCTAATCCAATGACCAATTCTTCACTAATAAACCTTATATGAAAACATCTATTGTAAAACCACCTAACCTAAAATAAAATATCCTAGAACTTGATATAAAGATTATTTTTATACAAATTTTCTTATTGTTACTAGTGAATTTGATTAGGCAAAATCAAACCACCTATTATTAATAATGTTGATCCATTCAACAATAATGAAGAAGAGCAGTCTAATTGAACTGTTATTCAGTATATGGCAGAGACATTAGGGTCAATATAACACTATCTCATATTTCGAGTGACTCAAGTAATCGAGAATTTTGCATGCAAATTAGAGGAATCGAAGGGTGGAGAAGATCCACGATCAAAATCAACATCGTATTTATGTCTAAGAAGTAATCATGGATTATTAGTTTAATGTTGGATGCACATATGCAAGTTTCCTATGGATTAGATTTATTTAGTGCATATTAATGCCCCTTAATATTTTAGGCCCATGAATATTCTGAGGAATTATTTCAATTCACAATCATGAAAATAAGTAGCCTAAGACACGTGGCATCTCAATAGGAATTTATGATCCTAAATGTGGGTTCACAAAACCACTCTTGTCATGATCTTGAAACCAAATTTTCCCATTCGTGGAGGACACAAGTAGCATCTAGATAGAATCAATGTGATTTGATGATGTGACATAATAAATTTACTTCCTAACCAATGTTGCGTGACACACTATGTAGATGAATATTGCATCAAAAGATCAACAAATTCTATGCCTTTAGGCCCATGAAGATGCTTGGGTGTTATTTAAAATGCACAATCCTGAAAATAAACTGCTTGGGATGCGTGGTTCCTCCATAGGTGTCCAAGCTCCCAAAAGTGGTTTATGAAAACTACCCTTCCCTAGAGCCTGAAATCACTTACCATCTCCAAATAGAAAAGACAAAGGACCATTTTCCAGCTTGTCTACTCACCCCACTAATAATATTCTATGACATGTCCAACCTATCAACAATTAAAATCATTTATCACCACCTTGTGCCCAGTCACCTTAGCTAATGACATGCTACCACCTAGCTATTTCATTTAATGTGCGAGTTTTAAATCTATAAATATCCCTCAAACTCCTCAAAATTGAATTTCTCAAATTTCTTAAGATCTTTGAATACTGTCGAGATTTGTCTCTATGAATTGCATCCATAATTCCTCATAGCACCTTAACAATTTAAATTTTAGTGGATAGTGCACCTTGCATTTATCAACCATGTTTTTTGCACTAGCATACCAAGCTACTGAACCCTCAACCATAGCCTTACTGCAACATGAACACCTCTTAGACAAATTAGGAGAGTCCTTTGATACAATTACCTCTATTTCATATATGCACCGTATTCAAGAGAAGCATAAGACATATTCAAGGAAGTCTGTGATTACTGTAGAAGGAGCAAGTCGACATAAGTCGACTTGAACGAAGACCGACTTAGTCGATCAGCCGACTAAGTTGAGAGACCGACTACGTCGGTCGGCTGAGTAAACACAGTAGTTAGTCTGTTAAATAA
>LPNX011223904.1:408991-429845 GCA_001517045.1 Pseudotsuga menziesii | reverse complement strand
GGTTATAGTGTTGGTTGAGTTAAGTAGATTTTAGGTCTCACTTTGAATTAGGGGATAGATTGTGTGCATGTGAGGTTGCGAATCCAAAATAGTTGCTCAATAACAATAGTAATGTAAACAAAACTTTGAAAAACTTTTACCATGCAAAAGATTTTTTTTTTTTTCTTTTCTTTTTTTTTTAAACAATGCTGTAAGCAAGGGACAGAAATGGCTGCAGGTCTGCAAGTGGTACAGGTGGCTGTGCAAGTGCAGGAAAAATGGAGGCAAAGTGTCTAGGTTTCGGCGTGGAAACAAGGGCAAAAAATAGTTCGCGGACCGTGGGTATGGGGCGGACTCACGCGGTCGGACCGCGGGTTTGAAGGCAATAGTCGCGCGTAGATCGCGGGTTTAGTGGAAACAGGCACGGTCTAGGTCGCGGGTTTCGGGCTGACAGCAGCGGTCGGAGCGCGACTGTGTAATGAACAGGCGCGGTCGGATTGCGACTGTGGGTGGAAAAAACGCGGTCGGGGCGCAGGAAAATGGCTGACAGCGGCGGTCGGAGCGCGGGTTAGGGCCTGAAATGCGCGGTCGGGCCGCGGCTGCGGAAGAAAAAAGCACGGTTTCCGGCGGCCGAAAACGACAACCGAAAGTACAGTACGGAAAAATAAAAATAAAATTAAAAAGAGACAGCGGAGTCGCCAAAACTGTAGCTAGGGTTTTCACCCTAGCTTGTGCGAATGAGCACCTACTAAGGAATCTGGAATCCTTAGTAGCAGTTCAATGATATAAACAAAAATAAACTGAAACAAAGACTAAGCTAAAGCAGTAAAAAGTAAATAATATGAAGCAAAAATAGTAAAGAAATGTATAATGGTGATTTTTATAGATATTACCTCCAATGAGGAGGTTGGTGGAGTCCGTTGCGCTGGTCCGATGTCGGTGGATTCGAGCTCCAAGCTGCTTCTTTTTCCTTTTCCGGTGGTGGAAATGGGCCAAAAAGAGTTCTCAATGGTGAAAATAGCTTGATGGTAAGCTAGGGTTTCGAGAATAATTTCGGCAGAGGCAGGATGCTTATGATTATGGATGTTGAAATGAGGGGTCTCCGCCACTTATTTATAGTTTTTTAGTGGTGGAGTGCTGGCCCATGGTTTTGGAAACCATATGGTTTAGGGCAGCTTGTTTAGGGTTTTTTCCTCCTTTTCCTCATTATTTTATATTTTTTCTTCCCTTTTGGGGATTTTGCTATTTTAGAGGAATTTTGGACATTTTTGGAGGAAAAAAGGGGTTTTTTGGCCTTTTGGAGGCATTTTAGGCCTTTTGGAGGCTTTTTAGATGATTTTATGGCCTTTTAGAGGCATTTTAGGCCTTTTGGAGGCTTTTAGTGGGATTTTCAGGGAAATATGGTAGGCAAATGGACAAATGAGCCACGTAGTGGGGTAGATGAGGTAGTTAACCATTTTTGGGTGTTAACAGTTGAGAATACCCAATTTACCCAAGATTTAATTGCAAGATATGGACATTAGTGGGTGGATTAAGTTACTAGTGACAATGATCTTAGCAGGATCAACCAATACACTTTCATGAAGACAACATTTCCTATCATAATTACAAAATGGGTGTACAAGATGCACATTTTTAGGTCTAAGGAAATTCATAGCTACTGATGCCACTAAAAACTCAAGTGAAGAATCAAAATATGGTCTTTCAATAGGTTGTGCATCATCCAATAATCTAAGTATACCTTCAAATATATATATATATATATTAGAAAACCATTGCAAGGGAAATCTAAGAGAGCAGTGCAAGGGCACCGGAATGTAATGACATTGTACACATCAGATCCCCATTTAGTTGTGAAGGCCATATTATTTATGTTCTTTGGTAATACATACTTATTTGTACCGCAAGAATCCAACTATAAGGAGTAAGTGTTATTTATGTCCTGCAACATGATCTAACACCTTGTCACTAAAGGGTGTTAGAAACTAATCATGGACATAAGTGGGGTGGGAACTAATCATGGTCATAATTGGGGTTGAGGTCTGCAAATCAACATATAGTGGAATTTATAGGGATCGTTTCTTCTTGTCTTGAATCATAATTGGACAATCCAGATATGATTCAGGAAGAAGAGACTAATAACCAATATTAATCTATTTCTTCTTTTACCCTCTATCTGATTCTAGGATTCAATATGTAGGTAGGTCTCCTTCCATTTGTTTCTCCACTACCACAGGTTCTAGAATTATTGGGTTGGGGTGGGGCAACAACTCTTGATTTCGACCTGCTGATTCGGTTTGGATAAGCCCTTGCCTGGTTTCTCTCCTACCCAGCAAGTGGATAGGTTCCCGCTGCCCCTAAAAGTGAAAGATTCCATAACTAATAACATAGTGAAACTTTATGAAATGAAAAATGCAATTATTATTAAATAATAAATGATTTTCAATACCCCAAGTGGACCATTGACATTCCCTAAATAAACAACCCTTGAATCCATGTTTGTTTGGTTGTTTGTTTGTTGCGATAGTCGAGCATTAAAGGTCATTCCCAGTGGTTATAAATCATTGCCAATAAGTAAGTAAGTCAGTGAGTGCCCTGGAGGTTCCATTGCTAGCCAATCAGGGAAGGATGTTTCATTGGATGAGTTCTGTCCGGTCAATTTGAAAAACCTCCCCCGACCGTTCAATTTTTGATGGCGAATGCAACATAATGGAAAACCTGTATTTGTAGAGAAAAATATATATGCAACTCCAAAAAAATTATTGCGTAATATTTCATTCATCTTTCATATTAGGGTTTGTAATTATTATTAAATAATAAATGATTTTCAGTACCCCAAGTGGCCAAACAATGGTGATTCTAGGATTCAATATTTAGGGTCTTCCCTTAACAAGATTGGAATCTAGATTTAGTTCGATTTTCATTTATCCTAACTCTCCTTTTATTCATTACTTCTCTATTAAAATATTATGAAAGAGGTCAATTATTCTCCGAGGAAACCTCTTATAATGCTTATGCGTCCCAATAATTATTGAATGAGGTATTCCTACATAATACATTTACTATAAGTATTAATATTAAGCTCTGTATCTCTTCCTTTTCCTAAATCAATTATTTTCAATTACCCGTTGCATTGCAAAGAATGAAAAAATGCATGTACGAGGATATAAAATTCTGACCTAATTGAGAAGAAACCCCTTCTTCTTGGCGTGAAGTGGAACGATGATGATGGTCGATTAAAATGACATATGAAATGGGTGCCCAAACTCTGTTTTCAATCCCGAAAAGGCCTTGCCAAGCGCAAAAAAATCTTACTCTTCCTGACCGAAAAACCTAAAATGATGCGATGGTGGACTAAGAGGAAGCTCAAAAACCTCTTACCCTTACCGAAAAACCATTGAAATGATGATGATGGACCAAGAGGAATCACAAAAATACATTACCAAGCATGAAAAGCAACGAATTGGTTTTCGAGGTGAAAGCATGAGAGCGAAAAACCAGAAAAATTATGACAATGGTTGGCTAAGTAGGGAGGGAGTTTGCATTTATATAGTTAAACATTTCTCAGCCGAGAGTTAAAAAGGAATCTAATCTCTCGGCCGAGAAACATTTCTGAGAGTTTAATCTAAAATTGATGGCGATACTCTCAGACGAGAAAGTTTAAAACTCTCGACCGAAAACTTATCTAACTATGGAATAACTCTTGGACGAGAGAATTTTAACCGTAATTGATTTCTCGTCCGAGATATATTACAACTCTCGGCTGAAAAAATTTGTTGACTTTTTTCTCGGCCGAGAAATTGGAACCTATAGAAAAAAAACAATTTGTCACGGAATTGTTTCCCAACTTCATGTTTTCACCCATCTAGTAATATATGGAGTTAAGGTCATAGTCGTATCTAATAATCTAATAGTTGAAGATTAGTTTTTATTTTTACAACTATCACCAAGTGTACTTATCACATGTTAATTAAGCTATTTTTTATTTTTTTGAAATTATTAATTATTAATTTTGGACAACCCCCATAAAATCAAGCTCGACAGTACACTTGTCTCATTCTTGTTTAATCTTGGACGACGCCCATAGAATCAATTTGGACAATACACTTGTCTCGTTCTTGTTCGTAGTTGAAAAAGTATAAATGGTAGTTCACCCCAAAATTCTATGATATATACACGCTTAAAGATATATATACCTATGGAGGTAGTTATGTTAAATTAATATGTTAATATTTAAATTTATTTATTAACACAATAATATATACATATTAAAACATACAATATATATATATAAGATTACAATCGATTAAAAATATAAGAGTTGAGATTGAAACCAAACTTGCTTAGATCAAATGAGCACATTTAACAGGAAACTATATTTTAATGTTTTCAAACGTCATCCTTAGAGTGATGTTCAAAAATAAAATTATATAAGTTTATTTTCTTAATAAGAATTGAATAATAAAGAAATACATGATCATAGTTATGATCAATAATGAGGCAATTCTTAGAAGGAGTCTAATGATAATGAATTCCCAAGCTGATTCTGATGAGGATGGTGTGAAGTTTTCGCTCCAAGAATTTAAAAAAAAAATATGATCAGCATGGTTTCGTCCTGGCTCTCCAGTTTTGTGGAGTCTGGACTCCTTCCAGCTCCTCATCCTTGGAGTATAGCATTCCAGCATCCCCTAATTGACCGTGGTTTTCTTTCGGTTACATATCTCTGTCCTATGCATGTTTCTTTGCAGGCGTGGTGTTCTTGGAGAAGAAAGTTCGTTGCTTCTTTGAAAATGGATGTGCACCCCCTTGCTTCATGGATATCTTCTCTGTGAAGTAGGGCCTATGTGAAGGAGTTTGATTCCAGATTGCAAAAAGATATAGTTCGAGACTCCTTTGCAGGGGGTTATCTTTCCTCTCTTAGAAGGAGGTTTCCTGTGAAAGGATGCATCTCCCTTGTTTCAAGAAGAACTTCGATTCGAGCTTCAAGACCAAGAAGACTTCAGGCCTCTCGGCTCTCAGCTTATTTTGGAGGTTTTTCTTGCAACTGTAGCTGGAATTTGGATCTGGTCACAGTCTTAGATTGGTGTTCCGGGTTGCAGTGAGCTTCCTTGGCTTATGTTCCAATCACTGGTGAATAGATTGCAAGAGAAATTATTTTTCAGCACTGGTGAAATCCATTTGGGTTTGTTTGATCTATGCTCTAAGTTCATCTCTATTTTGAGGTCATGGTGGATGGAGGGGGCTCCTCCCCTATCCCTGGCCTCAATTCCTTCAGGAGACTAACATAAAAAACAACAGACTTTTGTAAAGAAGCTTGAAAATATTCCTTCTGTAGCTCTCCCAGTGGATCAAACTTTCCAAATAGCTTTAAATATTATTGGCCAGGGACTCATTGGCCAGTTCACTGGGCTTTGGCCTTCCCCTAAGACAATCCTAGGGTGGGTTCAAAGGAACTGGAAACCTCTCATCTCAGAAGGCATTTGCAGCAATTTGATAGGTAAGGGATATTATATTTTTCTCTTTGAAAATTATGCTAATAGAGTTTAATCTTTCGAAATGGGCCATATTTAATGGGTCCTCAAGGGATCTACTTGAACAAATGGTCTCCATAATTTGATCTGAATCAAGATGTCCCCTCAGCAGTTCCTATTTGGGTTAGGTTGCTCCATCTTCCTCTCCATTGTTGGAATTCGGGAGCTCTAGAAGCTATTGGAAACACTCTAGGGAAATATATTGATAGGGATGATAGAAGAGATCTATATACATGTGCCAGAATTTGTGTTGAAGTGGACTTGGAGGTAGGACTCCTTGAAGCTATTAACCTGACAGTAGAAGATTGGACTTATGTACAAGAGCTATACTATGAGCAACTACCCTTTAAGTGCATATTTTTTCATGGTTATGGATATTTTGCCATATCTTGCAAGAAAAAAGTTGAGGAAGAAGCTGTTAAAGAAAATGGAGATCAGTGGAATCAAGTTCAAAAATATAGCTCAACAAAGCAAGGAAACAAATCTAGGGGACAGAAAGGAGAACTGGGGACAAGCAGCAAATCGTTTGGATAGAAACAAAATGGAGCAGCTATGAAAGAACCAATGACTCAAAACAATTTTGAAGTATTGAGCATCCCAGAAGAACAAGTACTTTCAACACTTGAAGAGGGAGAAGCCCCCCAAACTCAAATTCAAACAAGTGAAGAAGTCAGATGTCCTGTTGAACTAGATCTCAACACTCATGTGGAAGGACATTCTCCTACATATGCAGAAATGACATAAAAAAAGAAACCTATGAACAATTTTGACTCATCCAATGAATATCCTCTCGAGAGGTCATCCAAAGAAGGGATAAAAACTCATAAGACGGTTAGGGAGGAATAATTTGAATGTCTTAAGATGCAAGGAAGTCAATCAACTATATAGATGTCTATCGACAGGAACACTCAGGCTAGGCCTGCAAAAGGAGGCCCTACCCTATCTGTCAAATCATGAACTTTGTCTCTTGGAATTGCAGAGGGCTTGGAAATTCTACAAAAGTTGAAGCAATGAATGATCTTATAAGAATGGCTTCTCCAAACGTTCGTATGCTCTAAGAGACAAAAATCGATGAGGAAAGACTACTTTCCATTAGTAGTAAGAGATGGAAAACGAATGTTGGTAAGGCAGTGCATGCCAGAGGCACTATTGGTGGAATAGCTACATTATGGACAGGAAATTATTTTTCTCTAGAAAAATCCCACAGTTCACAGCATTGGATCTTTGCCAAACTTAGTCATATGCCCAGTAAGAAAGAAATTTGCCTTGTTAATCTTTATGTGCCTGTCAATTCCCAGGAAAAAAGAGACCACTGGAGCTTACTGGAAACCTTTCTCGATGCCAACTCTTTTTCAAATATAATAGTTGCTAGTGATTTAAATATAATATTGAACACAAAAGAAAAAGAAGGTAGTGTTTATGGAGGAGATCCCATGCGGAAATGGGTGGACAATTTCATACTATCGTGGGAGCTGATCGATTTCAAACCCAAAAGAGGAATTTTTATGTGGCCAAACAATAGATTAGGAGCAGGTAACATTTCGTCTATACTAGATAGTTTTCTGGTGCAGAGCTCTTTGTTGGCAAATAAAAAATTCATCTCCTCTAGTATCTTTCCGAAGATCACCTCAGACCATAAGCCAATTTTATTATAGATTGATTCAATCCATTTAGATTTAGTCCATTATGGAAAGACAGATATGGATTTATGAGAATTGTCACTATGGCTTGGGAACTTCCAGTTGTTGGTTCTCCAATATTTTTTTGGGAGAGAAAGCTCATAAACACCAATGCTATGCTAAAGGACTGGGTAAAACTCTCTCAAAAAAATCCAATCAATGAAAGGAAATAATCCCTTCAAAAACTAGAAAAAATACAACTAGAAATGGAAGAAACAGAAATTACTCTCGCTTTGCTAGAAAAAGAGCAAAACGATCAATTCAATTCTTTCCAAGCCTTCAGGCAAGAAGAAGAATACTGGATACTAAAATCTCAAAGTACTTGGTTGAAAGCTAGAGATAGGAATACCTCCTTCTTTCACAAGCAATGCAGAGTTAGAATTTCTCAAAATCATATTTCGGAAATCTCTTCCGAGTCTAATGAAGTGGTAAAAGGAATTTATCAAATCAAACAATTGGTTGAAGTTCATTTTCAGAACCTTTACAAAGAAGATGGCTCCTCTGATTCATATTATACTTCTAATTTTTTGTCCAACATCCCCAGTTTGGTGAGTGAGGATGAAAATGATGAGCTAATGAAGCTTTTTTCGGAGCAAGAAATTATTGATGTTATCTAGTCCATGGAGTCGGATAAAGCTCCAAGCCCTGATGGGTTCTCCTTCCACTTTTATCGAATTTGCTGGTCAGTAATTAGGATAGATATTTTACGAATGATAAAATCATTCCAACTTAAAGCCAAAGTGGGTGGCTACATAAATTCCACCTTTCTTGCATTAATTCCTAAAGAAGCTAATCCATCTTCATTTGATAGATTCAAACCTATTTCTCTTTGCAATGCATCCTATAAAATATTTTCTAAACTATTAGCAAACAGACTTAAACCTTTGCTTGAGAAGCTGATTTCTCCTCTTCAAGGAGGGTTTGTAAAAGGGAGACATATTGTGGACAATGTTATACAAGTCCAGGAAGCTATGCATTCTAGTTTTGTTTGGAAGGAGAAGGGCATGATTATCAAACTTGATATGGAAAATGCCTTTGACAAGGTAAAGCACTCTTTTCTTTTCTCAGTTCTCCATTATTTTGGATTTAGTTCTACTTTTTAAATTTGATAAAAGCATGCATTCACAATCCTTGGATAGCGCCATTAGTAAATGGAAGACCAACAAAATTATTTCAAGCTTCCAGGGGCCTTCGAAAGGGTTGTCCTTTGTCGCCTTTTTTGTACATTCTTATGGCTGATTCACTAAGCAGGAATCTAGCAGCAAGAAAAAATGATGGGATCATTCCAGGCATATCTACAGTAGTAGTAGTCAAAGCTATCAACCACGCCCTCTTTGCGAATGACACTCTGCTCTTGGGAGGGTATTTCTTAAAAATGGAAAGAGCTTTCTCTAAAATTATGCATCAATTCTGTATTAATTCAGGGGCTCTCATCAATAACCATAAGAGTGAAGTGTTCGGATGAAATGTCGATCAATCAAAAGTTGATAAAATTTCATAGATCTTGGGTTTTGAAAGATATGCTTCCTGGGACAAGGTCAAATATTTGGGTCTACCATTAACTTTGGGGAAAAGTAATCCTTCTCTCTGGATGGAAATTATAGTAAGATTAAAGCAAAGATTGTTTCATGGGGTGGCCACTGGCTTACAAAGGCAGGAAAGGTCTTTTTGATCAAGTCATTCCTCTCTTCTCTTCGTATTTACCAATCTTCTTTACTCCTAGCGCCAAAATCTATTATGGATCGGATATCAAAACTGCTCAGAGACTTCCTATGGAGAGGTGGGAAAGGGAACCAGAATTGCATGCATCTGATTAAATGGGAAATAGTAAAAAAAACAATTCTTGAAGGAGGATTGCAAATCAAAGATACATGAATGTCCAATATAGCAATGGGAGGCAAATTGTTATGGCAGTTGTTTTCCAATAAAAAGCACCCGGTGAGTCATCTATTCTAGAAAAAATACCTTCACGGAGGAACATTAAGAAATCTTCAAATGGCTAATACCCCTAAAGGATCCATTATTTGGAACTTATGCAGGAAAGGCCTCGAATTTTTCGTTCAACATATTTATCGAATCCTAGGAAATAGCAGACAGACCTTTCTGTGGGATGATAAAATTAATGGACACACTCCATTACACTATGATGCTTCTGTTGCTGAGATTCAGAACTGGTTAATGAATAAAGGCATACACAAACTGGCTGATATATCTTCTTGGGATGCTAATGGAAATTGGATCACATGGTCCCTTCCCATAATGCCAGATCGTGATCTTGCCAATCCCTCTGCCCATCAAAAATCACTATTAGACAGGTTGACTAGGATGGAACCTATTCATCGTTCCTATAGAGACTGGTGGGGATGTGTATTCAGCTACAGACTTCATTGCAATCTTGCTCATCGGGTTCATCTGGCTCCCACAACACAACTCTTTGGAAGATGGTGTGGAATCTTCCCAGCATTCCAAAAATTAACTTTTTCATTTGGAATATAATACATCAGAAACTTTTAACTAGTGAAAACTTGTTAAAAAAAAGTTTTTATGGACCATTTAGATGTTTCTTTTGTCATCATGTTGCTAAGTCTTCAGCACATATTTTTGTTGAATGTGATTTTGCTCAAAAAGTATGGGCTATTGTTCTACGTGGGCTGCCTTACTCTTTTTTTCCTCTAAATGCCGAGCCTATTACACTCTTTAAAAATTGGAAGTCAAGGTATCCTGGTGTTCTTTCTTCCAGTCATGCATGGAGAAAAATTTGGCAATCCATTCCAAAATTTATCTGGTGGAAAATTTGGTTGGCTCGAAATGATTCAATCTTTAATAGAAAAATACTGAAACCTGATATTGTAGCATCTAAAGCTAAGGCATTTCTTTTGGAAGCAGTAGGAAACCTTCAAATAGTTGGAAAGAATTGGCTTGGTTAGAAGTCAGTGGATAAAATTCAGATGGGCTTAAGCAACTTGTTATTAAACCATTTTGGTAGACCAGGCTTTCAGAAAAGGAATTTTTAGAAAGGTGGAAATTTAAAAATAAAGCCTCAATATTCTTTAATGGAGCATCAAAAGGAAACCCAGGGAAAGATGGGGTAGGGGGCTTGATCTTCTATCCAGGCAGAAAACTAGAAATAAGTTTCAGCTGGGGAATAGGGAAAACTACAAACAATCAGGAACAATTATTTTCTCTTTTGAAAGCATGTCAACTTGCAAAGGAAGCAGGTCACAATAACTTGCAAATCTTTGGAGATTCTAAAATCATCATTAAAATTTTAAATTATGATTCAATGTTCAATAACCTTAGACTGAATGTGACCATGCAAAGGTTGTACTTCATTTTGATTGACTGTGATTCAGTTACTTCTTACCACATTCTTCACGATTTGAATAAGCTGGCAGATCTCAAAGAAAATCGGGGCTGCCTCCTTCCTCCAGGAATGTTAAGTGTGAATGACAGATTTGTTTAATGCATCCCACTGCATGACAAATTTTCATTTTAATGTAAGGAATATATTTTTTTGGAACAAATTGTAATTGGGTGGAAGCCCAATATATTCTTTTTAAATAGATAAATAAATAATTGATCGTTTTGGTTAAAAAAATAATGAGGCAATTCTTATAACCTACATGCAACAAAGAAATTGTGAGAGAGGCACACAATGAAAATGACTTAATGATCTGATTTTTTCACTCCATGTGTATTAATTTTATTGTGAAAATTTATACATGCAACAAAGAAAGCGTGAGAGAGGAACGCAGTGAAAATAATGCAATGATCCCATTCAATGACCCCATATGTATTAATTTTATTGGGAAAATTTATCCCTGAACCCTTGTAATGGTGCATTGAAAAGTTGGCTTGCACCTGGGTGGATGGAAATGGAATCTCCATACACAAGCCATAAAACACACAATGTTCCTTAGACACATCCATGTGATTCACATCAAATGATTTTTCTTAGTGAATGTTAGTCCAGTGAATGTTAGTCTTGTGATTAGTAGGGATTCATGAAACTGCTTATACTTTGCATCGGATTACAAAACCATGGAGTGAAGTCTAGAATTGACAACCATTATCACAAACATTAATAGTATTAATATTAATGGTATTTATATCATATACTTCTCTCCCTAATTATACCCAACATTGAGAACAGAAACTATGCCATATTAAATGGTTAATTGTATGAGGAAACTATTTATCCTATCCATGAATCCCTTTTATCTCCACATTTGGAACATCATTAACACTTGGTATCTCTATGAAGCTATTGTAATGAGTGCATGGAGCTTATGTTAATTTACGAACACATGTGTAGAGGTTCCCTAAGTGAACATTTTTATGGTAAATATATTGGTTGGTTTGATTGAGTTGTTCAATATTGAATATCGCATAAAATATGCTTGACTCTTCGTGTATTTTAATATCAAAACACAGAAGCTGCCACAACTACATAATGTAAGTTTATAGCAGATGATTTCTTTAAACCAGTGTATGTGAGGTTTTCCTAAGTGAGAAATTGCCCGAACAGTTGCACTGAATTGGAATGAGGACTACTTGATCTAGGAGCAAAGGCTTCGAATAATCCTTTACCGCTGACAGATTACTCAAGGATGTGATGAGGGTTGGCTTTCTGTTGAAGAGAGCGTTGATGTTTTGGAGGGATATGTAAAGAGGTTGAGTTGGATATAGAGTGTATGTCTCACATTCTTTAGCAGCATTGTTACGAAGGTACCTCAAAAAGACAACGTGATAACTGTTGCAGTTTTAGCTGAAATCATCCGAATATAACCCATTATTGAGCACAGGTATACTGCTTGGGAATTTAATTAACCAAACACCGATGATAATACAAACAGAAACACTGTAGAGTATTTCGAGAAGGAACTGATTAGAGGGAGTAATTTATGGGCTTTGGGTATCAGGGTATATTACCTAAACATGTAATACTAAATGTATATTAGCTAGATGCCCCACTACCACATGCAGGAGTTTGGAAGAGTTTATTAGGAGTTCGAATGATTTTATTAGGAGTTTGACTCTTACATGATGCCAAATGCACTTGGACTAAGGCTTAAGTGATTAGAGTTGAAGTTAAGTTAATATTTGTAAAATCATTGGAGTTAAGCTAATAGTTATCCAATATAGCTAGATTAGAGTTGAAGTTAAGCTAATTGTTCTACAATCTTTGAAGTTAAGCTAATAGTTATATCTAATAATAGATGGAGTTAAGCTCATAGTTGTATCTAATAATCTAATAGTTGAAAACTAATTTTAAATTTTACAAGTATCACTAAGTGTGCTTATCACATGTTAATTAAGCTATTTTTTATTTTTTTGAAAGTATTAATTATTAATTTTGGAGGATGCCGATAAAATCAATCTCTAGAGTACATTTGTCTCATTCTCGTTTAATCTTGGATGATGCCCATAGAATCAATCTGGACAGTACACTTGTCTCATTCTCGTCCATAGATGAAAAAACATAGATGGTAGTCCACCCCAAAATTCTAAAATATATACACCTATAAACATAAATATAATTGTTATGATATTTCAGTAGATAATATTTAATTAACAAGATGATCAATTTAAATTAAATATTTTTTTAATGTAAAATTATAATTTCAATTATGAAACCGTATTAATATTTTGATCCATTTTAAAATCATTCATTAAAAAGGATCAATAGATCAAAATGGAACCTTTAAAAAGATTTTTTTATGACAACAAAGCTTCACTTTGTCACCAGTTTATATAAAGCTTTTCTTTGAACAACTTTAAATGTCGCCTGTATTGTGAGTATCAAAATATGTGTAATAAATACATTGTAGTGTAGTATTAAATGATAGGGTGTTATAATGTTAATTATTAGATTTGTTCTAACTTTTTATCCCATTGTTGATATTTTTGCAAATGCAACATTAAATAGTATACTACAAGGTACTTATTACAGGTTGTATTAACAAACATATAGCACCAATTATTATAAGTATCTCCGCACAAACAGCCAACCCAGGTTCGAAGCTTGCGCCCGACCCCTGCTTTTGTTCTAACGAATTGGTTGTCGTATTTTATGTAACCAGAGCCGTTTTGGACAAAGTTTAAGTTTAAAGAACATCATTTTAGCTCAGCAATTTGATTTCGCTTTCAGTAAATATAAACTGTACTGGTACATCTAGTAAAGGTACGGTAGTGGTGCGGAGTTTTCTCACTGAAAATTAATCAGCATGAAGAAGGCTTTAATGCAGCAAATTAATCAGCATGCACAAGGCTTTAATGCAAGATTATGCAAGTATAGTTTGGGTAGAATGTCGTTGAATCTCAAGCAATACAGAAGGCCTTAATGCAACGATAGTTGGGTAGCTTGTCGTTGCTGCACAATTATCATCGCATTAAACCCTACCTACTATAGTATTAAAGTATACCAATGGTCGCATTAAATCCTGGACAAAAGGTGGTAGTTATTAATAGCCAAATTTCTTGACCAAAGACCCAAAATTATTATCAATTAAAATTTACAAAACTATCATCGCATTAAAGCCTACCTACCATAGCATTAAAGTATACCTACGGTCGCATTAAATCCTGCACAAAAGGTGGTAGTTATTAAGAGCCAAATTTCTTGACCAAAGACCCAAAGTTATTATCAATTAAAATTTACAAAACTATCATCGCATTAAAGCCTACTTACCATAGCATTAAAGTATACCTACGGTCGCATTAAATCCTGCACAAAAGGTAGTAGTTATTAGTAGACAAATTTCTTGACCAAAGATCCAAAATTATCATCAATTAAAATTTACGAAGTTGAGATCATCTCATAATTGCTTTGACCTTAACTGTAATACGGTGTTGTAATGGACATGGCAGCGTTTAAAAAGTTGAGATCATCTCATAATTGCTTTGACCTTAATTGTAATATGGTGTTGTAATAGACATGGTAGTGTTCATTGGATTACTGGTTTTCTTTCTCCACTAAGAGATAAAATTTAAAATTGGTCATTAGTTGACCAAACCTCAATCTAGCTTTCATTGTTAAGTTATTACATAAAACATAAAGTCATGTGGCAGAAATGGAACCTGGTTTGGTATCTCACACACTCTTGTTATTTACACTCGAAGGGTTTAGGTAGGGTGCATGGATTAAGTTTACAAAATGGATTTCTTGGTGTTACTTGAGTAGTCGATGAGTAGTAAAATGGTATCCTTGGTGTTATTTGAGTAGTTGAAGAGTAATTTGAATAGTTGGCTTCTTTCGTGTTATTTAAGTAGTTGAAGAGTAAGACCTCATCAATTAGAGTAGGTGGCTAAACTACTTTTGGTTCATTGACTACAATTGAACAATTCAAGTGACCTATATCTTATAAAGAGCACCACATGAAATTTTAGGAAGACTTGAAGCTTGCTCAAATAATGTCCACCACTACATCAATATCCCTAGTGGAAAGGTTTTTGTTATTAAAGCTTGAGGTAAGCAAGTGACCACCCTCAAGTCTTAGTGAAATGATTCATAAGCTTGCACTAAGTGAACATAGAGAGGTGAACATGTTCTCATGATGTTCACAATGGATTTTCACATGTTTGGGTAAAACAAAATTGTTTTAACTTCTCATGCTATGTCATGCTTGCACATACATCCATGTATAACGATGTATAATGATAGAGCTCAATGAATCTCAACTAAATCCATTTTTCATTAAAATTTTCAAAGGTCAAATATATAAAGGCACCTTTTAATTTAGAGCACACCGTAAGTGACATTCGATTTGAAGTATAAGATTATTTGCGATAATGTATATTTAAGAATTACTGCTAGATTTAATTAAACTATACATGGCAATTAGATCTCGTAATAATTCTCTCCAATATATATTAGTAAAAGAAAAGTTGAAATTCTCTCTCCAACTCCACTTCCACCCAAGTTGTTGTATCAAGTTTTCTCATATTTCTACCCTCACACTATCCAAGTTTTTTCCTTATTTATTCCCAAACCCTCATACTAAACAAGGTTTCTCCATTTCTCCTTGCATCCCCACCCTTCAATGGGGCTCAAGGTAGTGTAGTGCCTTACCATTTTGGACTTTGAGATTTTATATGTATATTGTGTTTTATGTGGTTCGAGTCCATTGTGACAATCTCAAGGTTGACCAATCCCAATTGTATTTATGACACCAAGACAGCATTATATCTATGACCAAATTTGTATACTATGTGACGTAGAACTACTACTTATATATAATAATAATAATAATAATAATAATAATAATAATGTACATGCTACTGTAGAGATGAATGTGGACTATTAATGCATTTAGTAGGTCTTATTTTAGCAAGCCTTTAAAAGTGTGTTGTTCCTTATGTTGTTAATATTGGTCAATATCCTAACACTAATTTATATATGAACTTACTATGTGTGCACTTTAGCGATAGTGAAGATTTATAGACCTCCTAGGATATGTATTAATTGACTAAAAACAAATTACATTTAATGATGATGACAATGATAATGACATTAAAAAATCCACACTACAAAATATATATATAGTATTCATATCAATCGATGTGTCATGCAAAGTACATTAATTTCTCATGTAACATTTAAAATTGGACAGAACTAAACATTAAACCACATATAGTAAAAGCTAGGGGTGTGAAGGTTATCTCATTGAGCAGGGACGACATTACCAGGAGGGATGTAGGTCCATTCCCATCGGTTTCTTTACCCTTCATCAACCTTGAAACCAAGGAACTATGTAACAAGGACAAGCCCTTCAACGAATGTGTTGTATTTCGAGATGCCTGTCGCAATTTGAATAACCTAAATCGCTTTCATAATTCACTAGACATAGGAGTGTGAATTGGGAGAGTGGAGGGACTAAGCATATTCTTACATAATAACCTCGTAGTTGAATAAATTAGATTTAATTGTGTTCTAATGTCTAAAATCCCAAAATACTTGTATATATTTGGATGGCATGTTTCTTCCTGAAAAATAATAAAAAAGTAAAGTACTTGTATATATTTGGATGGAATGTTTCACCCTTGAAAATAACAATAACAAAAAGGGAAAAGAAGATAAGTAGAATTTAGTATATGTTTAATAATTTTACATCAACATTTACTAAATGTAAAGATATGATACAAAACAAATTAATTATTCTTAAATACAAGTTTATACATGATCTTGTGAAATTATGAATAAGTTTAAATTAATTATTATTAAATATAAGTGTATACATGATATTGTGAAATTATGAATAGGTTAAGTTAGTAGGCTTTTACTTGCATCACATGATAAGGTAGGTTTTTATTTTTCCGACTTTGAAAAAATCTTAGTTGCTTGATATTCAAGAAATTTGAATCATAGTAAACATTTACAATAGTCCACATAGTATGAAAAAGATCTACTTTATCACTGTTTAAGATGTTCAATAACATAGAATTTATCACAAACTAATAAAAAATACTATAGTTTATGTAAAAACAAGCAATCTATATAGAAAGTATTCAAACCATGGTTCATGTGTTCACATATTTTTCAAATAAACACAAAGACTTTTAGGGATGTAACCTGTTATCCTAAAATCAAAAAAGTAAATGAAAGTCAGTAACCATAAAAGAAAAATAAATCCCCATATGCTTGGAGATCATGCGACAGTCCTTAACGTTTCCTCGATGATGGCAGGTGAAAGCTAGTAGACCTAAAGTATTATTCTTCAGGCTGAAACGCTGATCGAAATCCCTTTCCGCAAGCAGGATTCCAAAATTCTGTTCCTGCAAGCTTGAGTTTCCGCAACTCAATTTTCGCAATTGAGTCTTCCACAAACGTCTTTTCGCAAGCCCCTCTCCACAAGCTCCTTTCCACAATTGCAGATTGCGGAATGCGTGTATGTAATTACTAAATTAAAAAATGGACTTCTACAATTATGTAGCTGCAACGGTCCTTTCCACACTCGAATTACGGATTACGGATACACCTTCCCACTTTTCCAAGATGCGCTTCCACAACTTTCTTCCCGCAACTTCCTTTTTTTGCAATTTTTTTGAGCAATCAATTTCTTGCGGGCTCCTTCCTAACCGTCGATCTAAGATCAAATGCAAATATCACCTTTACTTTGTGGATCTTCACTTTTCTCTTGCGAAATTCATCCATAACTGTCGATCTGCTAAAATTTGCAGACTTCAATTCAAACTGTGACTGTCAAATTGATTCATGAGCGATCAATCTCCTATGCGCTTATACACATCTCTTTCTTCAAAATCATTTAAACATTGTCGAAGATTCATCCACACGAACAACTAGGCATACGTCTGGTTATGAAAAGAAGACATCATATAGTGACAATTGTGCAGACTATTAAGACTCTGTTCTTCTATTACAGACACTTGATCTTTCGATCACTCACCCACACTTCTATCTCTATTCCTTACACACACGCATTCATTCATGTCTCTGATTATTACATTTTATCTTTAAATAGAATCCTATAAAATATGTGAGATCCTCAACAGGAGGATCTGAATTCCATGTGGGAACGCTAGCCACACTGTCACCGTCGAGGAATTTGCAAAGTTGACCCCTATGTGCAAAAATTTCACATTCCCTTAGTGAGCAAAACCCTAGTTTCCGAAATTGACCTAAAAAGGGATCCCTTGTCCATGGACCTAGAGTAGAGAGCCACCCCTAGCACTATCCCGATGTCCTGAATCCAACGGAGTCGACGGTTCGTCGATCTGAGTCATGACCATCATTCTATGGCATGTTGAAGCCCACCTCCTATAGGCTTTCAGGGACACCTATTGAATCCCTACCCATGGCATAGAATTCCTACTCTAGGCTCCAAACAAGGGTTTATATGGTTTGCAAACTATGGTTTACGGTGCAAACTAGAGTTACTAGAATTGGTTTAATGAGAATGTATGATCAATGTGTCCTTTGTTTCTCTTACACTAAGAAACTCCCAAACTTGTTGAATATATGCCTTAAATTTGAGAATGTATAATCAATATGGAAAATTTGATATTGTTTCTACTCTCCATGATGGCATGGGAAGAGGAAGAGTAGTTTCTATTTAGAGTCAAATATTATGTGTTTAGTTCCTCTAAAGAACTGAAGGACGCATAGACATAACTTAAAAGAAAGCTATATGAATAAGTTACCTCATCTTTCCTCACGAGTTTTTCTGAACCAAAAACTTATTGAGATTAAACAAAAATTTACATTGGATATCAAAAAGGTGTCATGTAATTATATCCAATTGAGTTGAAACCACTAAGCAATCCTTTATTTAATATGAACTTTTTATTTTAATTAAATTAATTTCATTCAACTATATATCTATAATTGTAGATTACCACTAGCTCATGATCCATTAGTTTATGTGGAGTTTATCCCTCAAACATGAATCACATGCCATTTCAAAAAATTACGGCTCTCTAACTTTTTGGATTTGAACATTATTCTTAATAAATTAATTATTAATTTTTTAACCAATATCAATAATTATTTAAAAAATTTAATTAAAATTATTATAAAATATTAACTTTTAATTTTTTTCATAAAATCAATTTAAAATAATAATAATATAATTATATTTAATAGATATAAAATTTATATTCATATGTTGATCTTAAAAAGTCATATAATACAAAAGGATAGCATTATATTATTAATAAATATTAAAATCATATTTATTCAATTGTATATATAATTATATTAATTTGTTTTAATTTCTATTAGAAATATAATATATTAGTCAAAATTATAGTAACCTTACATTTATTTTTAACTTAAGAATAAATTGTTATACTAAATTAAGTAATTTTTTAAGGTTTAATAAATCAATGTTGATTTGAGTAGACATTAACCATCATCATCATTATTATCACACACACATATATGACCTAAAATTCATCATCTTGTTATTCCTCTTTTAGAGTCAAAAAGGTTCATTACTAAACTATTCCTTCCCCTCCAATCAAAGGTGGCTCATAGGCATTCTTGAAACTAGATCCAACACTTATAAAACCCCAACCCCAATCACTACTCAATGTTGTTAAACCACAACCCCTTGCCTTAATTTTATATATATAAACAAAATTTTACTTAATTTTTATTATAACATAATATTTTTAATATTTTCAATTACTTAAAGCTAGAAAATATATAATAATAATAATAAATAAATAAATAATTTATTTTTTATTATAACATAATATTATTTATACTTACAATTATTTAATATATAAAAAATCATATAACGATAGCATATTATTTATCCCAAATTTTTTTTGATCACTTGGATTCAATTCGAAGCGTATATGGATAAAAATTGATGTAGATAGACCAGGATTCAATTCGAAGTATATATGGATAAAAATTGATGGAGATATACAATTTACAATGGTCGAAATGAGTAAATGATTAATTATATATTATTAATATAATTATAAATATATTAATAAAATTTATTTTAAATATTTATATTATTAATGTAACTATAAAATGTTTAATAAAATTTATTTTAAATATTTACATTTAAGTGTTTATATTATAGAATTTGGGGTGGATTAACATATAATATATTTTTATGAAAAATAAAATATAAGATTATAAAAAATAATTGGTACTTGATGTATAGATAACTGGTAGTTGTTATATGTATAACAGATTGTCTGCGGGGGAAACTTAATTTAACTAGAAGAAGGAGAAGGAAACAAGTGAAAACATATAGCTTGAGTGATAGAGAATGAGTGTGCCCCACTTAATTAGAAGAAGATTAAGATGGCTAGTCACAAACAAACAATGGCACCATAGAAAATGGGTGATCACAACAATGCATGAAGAACAATTAAGATATAACTTGTTTAGTAACACTTCACTTTTAGCCTAGGCCACAAATTAAATGATTGTATTAATATAAAACAATTTTACATTTCAATTGGTAAATAAACATAATCAAACACTTAAACACATAAAATGGTATGACTATTATATTAACTAGCACAACCACTTAATTTGTGATTTGGTGAACAAAGATAGAGTGCAAGTTAAGTACCGCCAAATTATAGGTTATCCATGGGTCAACTACCAATCCACCCCAAATTTTATGTTCAACTAGGATTTATTCATTTATCAACCATGACTTATTTTTTTATCTCTCACATGCTTCTAGTTGTGTAGGATGAGTTGTTGGTTATCCATTCACCACCTACGAACTAACCATACATTAGCTACCAGCTATCCATTCACAAGGTACAAGTTATTTTTTAAATTCTCTTTTTCTAATGTTTTATTCCAATTTTGAACTACTACCATAAAATCAATCTTGATAGTGCACACTTGTCTCATCCATATCCATAAATGAAAAACATAGTTCATAATCTACTCCAAATCTTAAATAAAAAAGTTTATCGACCTAAAAATTATTGATATAAATGACTAAAACAAACGTACATCTCTAAATTACATTACATAATAAAAATCTTTGAAAAATGAAACCATATTTCATATTTACAAAGAAAAATCAAAACAACTTTTACATGCTATTTAGTTAGTTAGACATGCATCCCTCCCTACGGCCATATTATAAATGGCTTCATCATATAACAGAGAAGTGCAGAGAAACTAAAATGAAAAAACAAGATGAAATAGCAGCAAGGTTG
>LPNX011223904.1:372994-406937 GCA_001517045.1 Pseudotsuga menziesii | reverse complement strand
CCCCGTGACGATCGACACGTTATTTTTATTGAAAAATGGTTTTCCATGCATCATGACACTTCAAATGATAGCTTAAAAAAGAGACGTTTCGGTATTTGATTTCATTAGAGCCTCGACAGAACAGGTGCAGAATTGCACCAAAGAGGGCCAATGTTTAATAATGGTTTGGCGGTTTGTCTATATCGTCGTCGCCATCTTCCTGGTTATTTTTCATGGCGTCAGGGGGAGTCCGCCGGGCTCGCCCGTGAAATGCTTAGATACAACAGGCTTAACAAATTGCACAGTCTCTAATGCCTATGGGATGTTTCCAGATCGAATCCCCTACAAGGCTGCTTCCACTGTGTTTCCATTCAATGAAAAGGAGGCGCTGGAGGCCGTTGCCATGGCCAGCTGAAGGAAGCAGAAGATGAGGGTGGTCACCAAATGGTCTCACAGCATTCCCAAGCTCGTCTGCCCAGGTGGAGACTCTGGTCTCATCATAAGCACTCTATATCTCAATCGTATTATCGCTGTCAACACCGAGTCCATGACCATAAATGTGGAGTGCGGTGTGACGCTCCGACAGCTTATAGACGCAGCTGTCGAAAGAGGCCTGGCGCTCCCTCATTCCCCCTACTGGGACGGAGTCACCATTGCCAGGCTCCTTGCCACTGGTGCCCACGGAAGCTCTCTCTTCAGCAATGGCAGCGCTGTTCATGAATACGTTGTCGCCCTAAAACTCATAAGCCCCACCTGCCCAGAAGAAAACTATGCTAGAATCACTGTCCTGACTCGCACAGACAAAGATCTCAAAGCAGCTATGGTTTCTCTGGGCCTTGTTAGCATTATATCTCAGGTACTACCCACCTGCCTAATTAATTGATCAGTCACAGCTTCGAATCTTACTGTACCATGAAGGCAAAAAAATATAACGTATCTGTTGTATAATTGATACAGGTGACCCTTCAATTGCAACCCATATTTAAACGCTCCATCGTTTACTTGCTCAAGAGCGATGCCAATCTAGAGAACAACGTGGTGGAATTCGGTAGAAATCATGAATTTGGGGACTTGACTTGGTATCCTTCGCAACGAAAAGTGCTTTACAGGATTGATGAAAGAGTCTTCATGAATGTCTCAGGGGATGGTGTGAATGATTTCTTTGGATTTCGTCCCATACCAACCTTGCTTTTAGCCACTACTCGTGTCTCTGGTAATGAAATCATTTTTTTGTGTTTTAATGTCTCAGTTCTTAGGTTTCTGTCATCAATGTGAGTTTGCTTTTCAAATTGAAGCTTCAGATCAATCTAGTATGGTGCACCTCAGATCATTCTAGTGTGGTGTGATGCAGACTAGATTAATCTGAAACGTCAATTTGAAAAACTATTGCTATGGATACATACTAATAGTGTAGTTTTTCAAATAGACTCAGATCTCAATCTATAGTTTTTTAAATCAAAGTATCAGATCATCTAGATTAGATTGATTAGAATTGTCAATTTGAAAAACTATTCAAATAGACTAGATTGTTCAAGAACAATCTCTCTAGTATAATCCAGACTAGGTTGTTCAAGAACAACCATTTAATTAAAAAACTATTGCGATGGATCAAGAGGTTTTTTTTGTAATGTGTTAATTAACCTGGGAATGACATTGTCGATCCAGAAGAAGTTCAAGAAGTTTCCAAGAACAGAATGGGGAAATGCGCATGTGCAAGAGCAGGGACGATGGCCATGGTGAGTGGCAGATTTGGACTCCATGATAGGAACAGAGAAGGCTATGGCTATCCTGTGGTTGGATTTCAGAACATGATGCAAGCCTCTGGATCATGTTTGTCTTCTCCCAATGATGCTCTGCTGAAGGCCTGTGCCTGGGATCCTAGAGTGAAGGGCTTGCTCTTTCATCAGACTGCAGCAGCGATCAAGCTTTCAAAGATTTCAGAGTTCATCAAGGATGTAAAATGACTTGAAGACATGAGACCTGGAAGCCTCTGCGGACTGGAGCTCTACAATGGAATTCTTCTGAGGTTCGTCAACGCCGGGTCGTCTGAGTTTGCATATTTGGGTGCACTAGACTATGATTCTGTGGCGGTGGATATGACATATTATAGGGCTAGGGAGGGCGAGAGTCCGAGGCTTGCTGATGGTACCACTTGCTATAACAGAATATATAAATGTAAAATGTGAAAACTAAATACTTTGTCACACCGATGGATCATTTTGTTTTTTAGTCAACATTAGTATATAAATGTAGTAAAATGGGGCGTGGAAGGATTCAAGTGACAAATCTTCCATCTAAGGCAACTTAGAGGATATTTGTCTAGGGAACAACGTTAGAAATATATTTCTATTATGATTAATATTGACTTTAGTCATAACGAATGATCTTTCTTTACAAACAAGTAGCAATGTCTAAATGAAATCATTGTAGGCAAATCAAATCTAACTGTATAGATTTGATCATATTTCTTTGTCCCTTGTCTCATGATATTTGTATTAAATATTTCCTATTGGTATTTAAATATTTCCCATTTTTAATTAAGATATAGGTTTGGGTGGAGTTACTTTGGGAAATGAATTTATAATAAGCAAGATTTCAATTAAAATATAGTTTTGGGTGGAACTACTTTAGGAATCTAATTAATAAACAACAAAAGCCTTGTAAATATAGGACACGTATCCCACTCTTACCAAAGAGTCCATGAGACATAAGTTGATTCCAAGGTACATAGGGGTAGGGGTTGAGCACGACTACATTTGATTATCCAATTTATTGTTGTGTATTAAATATATTAAATAGTTGCCCATAATAAAGACTTCACATAAGCAGATGGCATCAATAGTTTTTTAAAATAAAAACATCACTCATTACATCTTCATGTTTTAATTTTAAATTTAGTTGAAGAACGAGTTTTTATTGCGCCGAACAGATATGGAGCCATCACCTCTTTTGGAACCGTAAATATAGTTTTATATTTAATTCAATTAGTATAAGACAACACTTGGCTGCCATGCACAGCATTATAGACTAATCCACCAGTGCATTCCAGATACTAGACTACGAAGACAACTGCCCTTCATGTGACACGCAGCTCAGTAAAAAACGACACATCAACTGGTGCTCTAACTTCTTAAATACCATCAGCCCTAAACGCCGAGCTTCTTTCGATGATTCACTCCATCTATTCCCTGTAAGGAGGCCGCAAATAAGGACCTGAGAGAGACCTGGTCCCGGCTTCTGAGCTCCGGAGTCCGATGGCCGAACGAGACCCCTCTTGTCTGCTGTGTCCATTTTGCAGTGATTCCAGGGAACAAATTACCTGGAAGTACACCCCCTTTAGCATTTGCTGATTTGCTCAATTGCTGATTTGCGAACAGCTTCATGGGTTCGCTATGGGGGCTGCGATAGCAGCGTGGAAGCATACCCTATAACTCCAGAAATTCTCGTCCAAGTTTTATTGCACCACCAGTCTGCAGAGTTGGCATCCTTTTCAAAGCTTTTACCCTGTACCTGTACTCTCATATGCATCTTGATTCCGGTGCCATGTCCATAACGCATGTGTTGAATTTTGTACCTACAACACAGACAGCCAGAATCATTTTCATTGAATAATAAGAATCTTCAGTTATATACAGAGCCAGACAACATTGAATAATAAGATTCTTCAATTACATACAGAGCAAGGAAAATCCTAAAATTGAACTCTGACCTCAAGTATGCCATGACCAAAACTGGATTCTCTGTAAGCACTTCACTCTGGCTGCCTGTCCCAGCAAAACCTGCTGTCAGCACCGGAGGTGTATTTGAAAGGACACACGCCTCCATATTCTGGATGTATATTTTTCATATTGGGGCAGTTCCCAGGCTCATCTGCATGAATATGCTTGGGAAGCCTCTCAGTGTTTCCTCCATCCCCAATAGTGATATATACAGGGCCACAAGGATCCAAGCCGTTGTTATAAACTCGGTTCGTTCTCTCATATGCATGAACCTACAATACCATACACAAAGCTCAGGACTTTCAGAAAACATACATAGCAGAAAAATAAAGGGCCGTTCTGTGCTAAGCTGTAATGTATAAAGCATAAGATGCATGCTTTAATGGCCTCTTACATGTCCATGGAAAGCAAGGTCAACACCATACTCGTAAAAAAGGTCTTCCATATGTTGTCTCATGCATTCGAACTCCTGGTAATGGCTGCTGTAACTATTGTACCAAGGGCTGTGCCATGATGCTATTAGCCATGGCGTCACACTTCGATCTTACGTTTAAAAGTGAAGTACTCTTCAGATATGCAGATTTCAGAACCAGGTTTGCCAAGTCTCTGAACACATAGCAAAGCTGATTATATCATATAAAAAATTATGGTTAAGAAGTGCACTGTACAGATTTCATCGCCAGACTCCAGTCTTGCTACTCGGGCGCAAACTCAAATTTTGAAGCGAAACAAACAAGTGAGAATCGATCATTGAATTTTCAAAACATCAAAGATGCAAAGACAAGTCAAGCTGATCCTCATCTCTTGTATTAATGGTAACCATGCGGCCAGGCGTTGTATTGTGCTGTTGGGGATCTTCGTTTCTGGCCCTCTTAACAGAACTTAAGGAGCCAGACTCCATTTCGATATCATTTCTGCAATTTTTCACAGAAGATAAAGAGTTTGACACCAACTGATCAATATTGGATAAGGTAACCATATGACCAGGCACTGTATTGTGCTGCCGATGATCTACCTTTCTTGGCCACTTCACAGAAGGTAAAGCTTCTGTCCCCAATTCTATGTCATTTCTGGCCCTTTTCACGAACGATAAAGGGATTGACACCAGCTCAATATTCTGACAAAGTATGCCTGCATTGGAACCAGATATAGCATGGGTAGCAAGATACTGAAAGCAGTTAGTTGACAGGCTATTCACTCTGGGATTTGATTTTCCTGCAGCCCACTCCTTCTTATCGGCATTCTGATGGTCTCCCAATGCCTTGGAACTGTTGAACTTTCTTGAGCAATAGCGGCAATGAAAGATGCGGCCTTCGGAGCCATGAGCAGGGTTTGTAGAGGAACTTGAAGAGCCCTGGGCAGAGCTTGAGCTCTTGGAAGTGGCCGAGCCCTCTGTGTTCGACAGAACAAAATTGCGGCCTGGGTTGGTCACTAAAGTCTCTGGAACCACTTTATGACTTTCCTTCTTCGCAGGGATTTGTCCTCCCAATCCGTGTACAGGCATAACATCGCTGAAACTGGTTTATGGTTGGGTGAGATCAACTCCAAATAATCTTACCGGCTGGCTGCTTCATGCAACGCTTATGATTGGCCTCGGAAGTCATGGATTCAACCGGATATAATTTTTATTTTTTTAATTTTATTATTATGATGTCATGTTGCCACATGTCAACTCAAATCCAAATACCAAATCCTCATCTTCTATCCACCAATAAGCTGTTTACAAAATAGTTTTTAACAAAATTTAAAAAAAATATTTTACAAATCCCTAAGTTATACTTTGCAAAACAGATTTTAATTTTTTATACCTGCCTCAAAAAGAGCAATTAATACAAAGTCAAAAGAGTTTGACTTGCAATGGATTACAATATACCTCTGAGGCAGGTATAATAATGAGCCATGCCCGAGAAAAAGAAAATCTAAAAAACAATATCAACTCAGCCGCCACAGGAACATTCTTCTTCCAATATGAGTGCTTATTTGGATAACTAATCAACTTAGCAAAGGATAAGTCCTCCAGTTGCAATATCCTTCATACCAAAATCGATTAGAAAAACGAGATCGCCGGATGTGAATGTGACTAATCGCATTCAAATTTCCACGGTTGTTGCTGACCTACACAGCCCCCAACTGTCACCGTTGATTCCCTTAAACTGCCCCGTTGAACATATAAGAGATCACCTGAGAGTTGAAGAGAGATCCGGTGACAAAAATGGAGTCACGCCACTGTGTAGCATACTTATGGAAGGGAATGTGTTGCGGAAGAGAAGTTACAATACTCCAAACATTTTTTCTCACGATTGTACTTCTTCACCCATCGTTCAATGAATACATACATGTCGTCAGAAAAAACAGTAACCGCGGCAGCTCCCCCTAAAGCCCATATATCTTCCCACCTACTCCACGTTCCCGCACTCGGATCGAAAGTTTCTGCACTTATATCAAATGCATGTCCGCCGAATACCATGAATTTACCTTGGAGGAAAAGAGCCTTGCATCCCTTGCCGCGGTTTAGGATCATAGGAGGCAGATTTTCCCACTTGTCTTCCTCCACGTTATAAGCCTCTGCAGCAGCCAGAGGGTTTTTATGATCGTCAAACCCGCCAGCGACGTAGACAAGTCCAGTGGAAGAAGAGACAGAGCAGGCAAAGAAGGATCGAGGTGTACGCATGTCCGCTCCCCGGCTCCATCTGGTAGACCCGAAGTCATAAATGTATACAGTGTTCACCAGACTTGAACTGGAGGGGTGAACTCTGCCTATGAGAACCAGCTTCCGATTGACAGCAACGCAGTGATAGCATAGTGTTATTCGAGGACAGTGAGGATCATGAAGAGGAGAGAGCCTTTCCGAAGTGCCCTTCAGCTGGTCATATACATTTATCTCATACACGCGAGCGAGACCTTCAAAATGGTAGCGATTTATTAGCATCGCGCATGCTATAAGTTGCTGGCTCGTTCCATGGAGTTTTCTGTCTGTGTAGAACGTAGGGCTACTGACCATAGCATTCCAGGTTTTGCACACAACTTTTAGTTTATCGTGTGCTTTGTAGGGCACTCTTAGCAAGCATTCTCGAACAAGTTCAATAGGAAGCACCTCCATGAAAGCACTTCAGGATCGTTTTACCAAAAGCTTTACACAAAGCTTAACAAAAGGGCACAAACTTGAAAGTGAGCCAAACCTGGGAGTTAATTACATTCCACATTGATAGGGGCTTATATGTAAAAATTTGAAATAAACTATTATCGACACAGCCACTTAACTTACTGACACAGCCACTTATATGTAAAAATTTGAAATAAACTATTGTTGACACAGCCACTTAACTTACTGACACAGTCACTTTCACTTATATGTAAAAATTTGAAATAAACTATTGTTGACACAGCCACTTAACTTACTGACACAGTGGATAACTTTTAGCTTATGTATGATAATGGGCAGTTCCTGGCTGGCAAGAACCAGTGATTACAACTACACATGAAGATTAAATAACAAATAATTTGAGATAATTTGTTAATAATACTTAACTTATAACCTATCACAATTCTTTATATCAATTATTGGTCATCTAAATTATGTCAATTGTTAAAATCCCATTAAATATTATTTATTCAAACTTAAAAATACATTAATAACTTCATTCACAACACAAATTATAATAAGTTTTGCCTTGAACATCTAAACCTAAAATTTAAAATTGGGTAGTGAATATATGTTTTTAGTTATTAAACATGATCATTATATTATAACAACTAGAGCTATTTAGTTCCTGCTTTTTATATAAAAAGAATAAAATAAATAAATTATTAAATATCTTTTCATTTAACAAATCATTGAATATAAGGTTATTTGTTAAAGCATAAATTCTTTAACATAGAAATCATCAACCCATAATTTACATATTATTACCTGATTAGCACTTTGACATTTTATATGTTACAATTATACAAAAATTATAGTAATTCACACATTATCACATGATTAGCACTTTGACATTTTATAAGTCACAATTATAGAAAAATGATAATAAAATGTATTATGAAAATACAAAAATGATAATAAAATGTATTATGAAAGATAACATAATTATATTCTAAAATGTATCATGGATAATCTAAAGATTAATACATATTTAACTAGCAACACCAATATTAATAAGATTGACACATTGAAATTTATAATAAATTATTAAGACATATTTTTATATTGCATTGAGTCTATCAATGAGCATATTATCTAACTTATGTTCTCATGATGCTACACTACCGTGCAATGAAGGTCCACTTCTCACGTTAAGAGATGAGTCAATGGACTACCATGTTCAACTAATAGTTTTTTATTACCACTTCATCTAAATTTAATTTAATAGGTGTAGATCATTCCAATAACATAATAATTATCTAATAGTTAATATAATAATTATCCAATATAACCTCAATTAAAGTTGAAGTTAAGATAATAGTTGTAAAATCATTGGAGTTAAACTAATAGTTAATTTAAAATTAATATATTAAGAAGTTTAGTTTAAGTAAAAATCATAATTAAAGTTTAAGTGAAGATATATTAAATGAAATACTAACATAAAAAATTTAATAAATTTTATTATTATTAATTTTTATTATCTACTAACAATAATATTAAAAATACATTAAATATAATATTTAATATTATATAAAATATTAATTAATAATATGTCATTTTTTCCACCGCAATAATATCGAATCTAGTTGGTAATATTGAACATTGAACATTGTAACACAATGCAGTGTCATAAATTCTATTGTGGTATTATTTTTTACAAGATAAAATTAAAATTAAATTAAATTAAATTTTAATTTTGATTTAGATAAATTTTCTTTTCTAAGTTGGGGAAGGAGATTGTATCATTGTTCTCCAAAGAAGTTTAGCAATTCTTTAATGAGGCAATTTTCAGATTGGGAATGAATCTAAGTTTTTTTGGGTGCTTCATTTCTCTCTCTTTTGGGGTATGCTTGTCCAATATTTGTATCTACTAATTGAATAGTTGAAGTTACTAAAAGTCATGATTGGAGTTGGCATTAAGCTTATAGTTGTATCATCAATGGAATTAAGCTCATAGTTGTATCTATTAATTGGATAGTTTTTCTAATAATCCAATTGTTGAAATTGTATTTTAATTTTCCCAAGTATCACTAACTTTACTTATTCCAAGATATCAATGTCTAATTGTGCACCAGTAACAGTATAGACCCAAAGCCTAAATTCACTGGATCATCAGCCATCCCATAACCTCTAGCAAAAACTAAATACATAATAGACCAAGTCTTTTCAATATATATATATATTTTTAAACATAACAGATTCAAAGCAATGACAATACATTAGATCCATCTTTTGCTAAAACATCAACACTTAAGTGATGTAAATACTTATGTTTTAACACTTTGTTAGAATCTGTGTATTCTATCAGCCTAATTATAAAAATAAATAAGTTTGCATCTCAAAAAAATTGATCACATCCTTTTGGACACTCATTAAATCCTTTTTAAAATAAATCTATGTTAATTTATTTTATTTTAGATAAAAATAATAATTTTATATTTATTAATAAAAACAGTTATTCTATTACATATGTAATATTAGAATATTACTTTATGTATTATTTCAGAATATTAATTTATGTATTATCTTTCACTTTCAGTTCGTTAGAAATGAGTTGTAATTCATAAATAATGTGGCATGTCTATCATGTGATCTGCGAAATGGTTTATCTGACAACTTTAGGATACTCAGTTGCCCACAGAGTCTTTATCATGTGATGCCATTTATTGGCATTTTGCTGGGATGACGATGGTGGCCAATTTTTAATATTGACATCCCACCTACGAACGCATTTTGCAAATGCCTGAACCTTTCCTCAGAATGGAAGTTGCTGCAACTATAGTCACCATTACTATCACTCTTCTTATTATTTTTCTTGGGGTAACCCTTCTTTGGAAACCTTCGCCATGTCTAAAATCTCTGGGTGGAAAGCATGTTCTAATAACAGGAGGATCTAGCGGTATTGGCCTTGCAATTGCCAAAGAGGCGCTATCTCAGGGAGCTTTTGTTACTCTGATAGCCAGAAGCTCTGCTAAACTGGAGAAGGCAGTGGACGAATTGGTCGATAATAAAACTATCAGTGCTGATAGAATATACAAAAAGGTACATATATATGTTTTTCTCATTTTTGACTTTCATTACTGGAGTTGGGTATTTGCTGGGCTCAAGATAGGACTGTTGTTTTTTTTCTTGGCAGATTGCTGATGTGGGTGACAATGAAACCCTTTCGAATGCAATAGAACAGTCGTTTCAATGGAGGCCTATTGATGTGGTTGTTTGCAATGCTGGGTGGGCCAGAGTCGGATATATAGATGAAATTCCCATTAAAGATCTGCATGAGATAATTAGCACAAATTTATGAGGGATGGTAAACACTCGCATGTTGCTCTTCGCTTGATGAAGCATCGCACAGACCAAGGCAATGCCCGACCGCCCATGTGTGTTGTTCTCGTCAGTTCTTTGGCTGGTCTGGTATCATTCTTCCAAATGCTTTAGGGTTTGGGGATGCATATAATTTTATTTCTAGGGTTTTGGGATGCCTATTAATTCTATTTTTTAGGTTTAATTTCTGTGACCAATGTATATGTTTTGCAGTGCGCGCAGTATGGAAACTGTGTTTATACAGCAACGAAATATGGCGTGAGAGGGCTTGGTGAGGCTCTTAGGCTTGAATTGATGCCTTATAATATCGGAGTGAGCGTTGTTTGCCCTGGATATGTGGAGACTCCCATGCTTGATGAGTGTATGCGATACTTCTCCCAAATAAAATCCTAAACCAGTAACACAATATTGATATAATTATATTTATATTTGGATTCTTTAGTCTATCCTATACTGTATGCATTGTATACATTGCGTTTATATTTATATTTGGATTCTTTAGTCTATCCTATATAATAATTAATCTAAGCTATACATTGCAGGGGGTGTAGAGAGTCACATAGAGATATTGAAGAAGCTGAAATTGACTGGCCTGTACAACCGAAGGCAAGCAGAGACATCTGAAAAAGTTGGCAAGTATATATTGGAAGCAGCTAAGAATGGAACCTTTTTGGTTACATCTCAGATTACTGGCCTCATGCTATCAACATTATCACGTGGATTCATACCTGCAGATTCAGTTGAAAGGGCTTTCATTGAACTGGTTTTGTTTGTACCTTTCAGAATTTTTAGCTGTTTGGCTGCCATTTACATGGAACTTGTTCGACGTGTGCTCAAATAAAGGACTTTGCTGCCTTGGCCAAAGTTGTTTGCCATTCTGTTCATGTAATTTATGAAATTAGGGTTCTAGGCGTAAAGCTTTGGTGAGCAATAGGAGTGATAAGACTATAAAATCCTAGTTATTAGACAAGATTGTATTTGGGGATAGGGTATGGAAATATGGGGTGAAATTTAGATCTAGTTATATTAGATTGTGAAGACGTTTAGGATTTGTAATAATTGTTATGTTGATTGTCCTTGGAGTTTTGTAATTTATGAGACGTGATTAATTTTGATTATATCAATCTAGCAAAGTTGGTTATCAAATTCGTTGGTTATAAAGTATATATTTGATCATTTCTTTGCAAATTAATAATAAATTTGTCTTTATGTTTTTATAATGGGTTTTGCTTTCATTTTATTTTATTGATTGTTTCCACGTAATATTTGGTGTTATTAGTGAGTGATTGTTTCCACCTAATTTTTGGGGTTCATGAGTGATTTCATTGATATTATTTTGAGGTAAATAGTTGTTATAATTTTCACAGTGAAATGTGAATCTCAGCAAATTAATATCTTATTACGTGAATGAGTACATTACATATAAAGGAGATCATTAATCTAGCAAAGTTGGTTATCAAATTCCTTGGTTATAAAGTATATATTTGATCATTTATTTGCGAATTAATAATAAATTTGTCTTTATGTTTTTATAATGGGTTTTGCTTTTAGATTGTTTCCACTTAATATTTGGTGTTATTAATGAGTGATTGTTTCCATTTAATTTTTGGTGTTCATGAATGATTTCATTGATATTATTTTGAGGTAAATAGTTGCTATAATTTTCAGAATGAAATGTGACACAGGCCATGAAGAACCTCGGCAAATTAATATCTTCTTACGTGAATGAGTGTTACATATAAAGGAGATCAAAACCGTTATCTATTAGATAATGAAATTATTAACTAGATTTTACTAAAAACTAATAAGTGAAATAATATTTACAATGTAATCTTGAAGGATTATTCAACATTCCCCATCGCCAAGGATTATTCAACATTCCCCCCTTAATCCTAAGGGACATCTCACATGCCAAGGTGCATTCTAAATTTTTCAAACTTTTCACGGCCCAACACTTTAGTAAAGATATCTGCAATTTGTTCTAAAGTAGGACAATGTGTCAGATGAATAGTTTTGGCCTCAACATGATGTCGAATCAAGTGCACTAGCTTGAAGTGATTCTAAATAATGAGTATATGTAGGATAAAGAGCTTTAATAAATGCAGTAAGTTAAATGTCAACTTTTACACCAGTTGCATCAATATCATGGAAAATGGCTCTAATTTCAGAAGCAAGTTTCATTGGATCATTATCTTTTAACTCTAAGTTAAATAACTTCATTAACAATTGTATGATTTCAAACTCAGAATGTGAATCATACAAATCTTTTAGTTTCTTCAATGCTTCCCAAACACTTTTGCTAGAAACTAAATGTCTACTTACTTCTTCAGTTACAAAGGCAACAATTAAGGCATAAGCTTTCTTGTCCTTGCTTTTCCATAATGCTAACTCTTTGGCATTAGCTAGTGCACTTTTATCCACTTCTTTTATTGCTTCTTCATCTTCCTTATCTTCTATATTCTCATTTTCACAAATTCCATCGCACATATCATTAAAAATAATGGTATTCTTAATTTTCCGAAACCATTCATGATAAATTTATTTTCCAATAAAATAACTCCAACAATTGAAATTAAAGAATTCATTGAAATTTACTATCTAGTAAATTTTTGTGTATAAAATAGAGTCTAATATATTCTTTTCCTTTTATCCAATGTTCTTTAAAATCTTTTTATCTTCTAAAAAGATTTCCCGAAAGGTTTAATATTTCAATTTAAAAAACCTTGCACTCAAATATAAATGGCTCTTTAAAAAAATTTATATTATAAAAAGAACTCCCCAAAGATTTGATAATTAATTTAAAGAAACCATTGCAAGAAAATATAAATGGCTGCTCTCTTCTTTTTTCTTTTTAAAAAAAGAAAATATTTCTTCAAAACAATTACCAGAACAATTTAAGTGCAGTCTCCTCTTAATTGCTAAGCAACTCTCATTTCTTGGTGATAGTGATAGCTCCTTTGCTGGCTCCTCCTTCATAGGCTCCTTCTTTCTCACCAATGCTTCCCTACCTTCGCTCTGATACCACTAACACATGCCGTGAACAACCTTAACAAATCAATATCTTATTACATGAATGAGTGTTACACATAAAGGAGATCAAAACCATTATTTACAGTTAGATAAAGAAATTGTTAACTAGATTTTACTAACTAATAACTGAAATAGTATTTACAATGTAATCCCGAAGGATTAAGTATGGGGGAGATCTTGTAAAGTGATGTAACATTAGTAACGTTTGTAACATGTCGGCAAAAAATAATAGTGATAGCAAATATTATGGGAGAGATCTTGTAACCTGATTTAACATTAATAACTTTTGTAACACGTTGACAAAAAATAATAATGATAGTGAACATTATGGGAGAGATCTTGTAAGGTGATGTAACGTTTGTAACATGTCAGCAAAAAATAATATTGATAGTGAATATTATGGGAGAGATTTTATAACTCAAAATAAAAAATAATATCACTTTCGTAATGTTATTTTTATTAATAAAAAATAAATTTTCTAATAAGCCAAAATAAATGTCGGCCATAAAAACAATCTAACCTAACAAAACAATAAAAAAATAAAAATTTAATTATTCGTAAAAAAAATATGTGGATCAAGAAAAAAAACACAATGAATTATCCGCAAAAAAATGTTGGCCTTGCACATGGTTTTAAAACCATGTGCAAGGCATTCTAAACAACCCATGGTTTTATTGTACATGGTTTAGGAGGCGTTGCACATGGTTTTAAAACCATGTGCAAGGCCTCCTAAACAACCCATGGTTTTATTGTACATGGTTTATGAGGGCCTTGCAAATGGTTTTAAGACCATGGGCAAGGCCTCCTAAACAACCCATGATTGTAGGAGAACCTTGCATATGGTTTTAAAACCATGTGTGGAAAAATGATGCAATGTTCGTTCCTAACAAAATAAAAAATATTATATGTTGGCCATAAATAATATTAAATATTAATAATAATAAAATTATATGTGGACCTTAAATAAAAAGATGTGTCTTTTGGTTTGAATCAAATCAATGGATACCTGAGAAGAGGTTTGCACCTCGAGAGATTTGATCCATCTGGATGCTTGATAGAGCCTAGGATTTGGATCTACGCTCGTTCATCAAAATGTTAATTTGTTTACTGAGAAACATATTTTTTTTAAAGTAGTGGATTCAATAGCTTAGTTTGCTTGCTTTGTGATAAAAATGATGAGAATTAGCTTGAATGTGCTGATGATGATTGTCTTTGTTCATTTTCTTTTCTTAATTTAAACTAAATTTAACATCAACATTTAAAAGTTCAAATGTATTTCAAATTAACAACTTTCAAAGGACTACCATTAACGAACTTTCATCGGAGTTTTTGCACCGTAGTCCAACAATGGGCTCGAAGAGTATTATATGTGTAGGAAGAGGGCCTTAGAGCTTGAAGTTACTTTAGAAGATGTGATTGATATCAAACTCCCTTGAACAAGACCAACAACAATGACGGATGATCTACTAGGGTAGGTGTAAGCCTAGGTTATCGATAGAACACAACCAAATTTTTGATACCATATTGGATCACTAAGGCCACTTGAGAGTTGGCACAAGGATTGTAACGACCATTATTTCTTATGAATACCCACTAGGAGAGTGAGCCATATATGGATCGCTTAACCAAATGGATTGAATTCAAAGAGATCCTACATGGCACAACATTACAATGGTATTAGAGAATTGATGAACAACGTGTTTTGAGATGAGGATGGATATCATGAGAACAAGTCAACATCCCTCAAGAAAATACAAGAGAAAGGATGAATTAGTCTAAGATTATAATATAAGGTTGAAGAAACCCTTTAGTTGATTGAAGCTGGTATAATTCTTCAATTCGGATGGATTGGTCCTACAAGAAGGTTTTGATTTTTATTGTATTGGTCATGTTGTTATGTAGACTTTGGTTCTATGTGAATAATTTGAATCTATGTTTTAGGAGGTTGTTAGATGTAAATAGATATGAGATATTTTTACCAACTAGTTAGCTCTTATTTTGATGTATGGTTGAGATATGATTTTAATAATTTGTTAGCATTTATATGTATATTTACGTTCTTAGAATTTGGGGTGGACTACCATCTATATGTTTCATAGATTGCACGAGGATGAGATAATTGTAATGTCCAGATTGATTTTACTATTTTCTAAAAGAAGAAGTAGATTGTAATTAAATAGACAGACGGATAGACAGAGAGAGAGATAGATAAACAGAAATACAAAGAAGAGAAGTGTGGAGAAGAAGAAGAAGAAAAACTCTGTGAAGAGTTTGAAGCTCAAGCTTCTGTGTTTTGTGAAAGTGTTGAGAGCCAAAGTTATGTAAAAGGTGAACATCCTCGTAAATTTCCAAGTTTGTATTTATAGCTATAGTTATTTGTTATGCCTCCACAAGATATATAAATCCATAGTTTATGGTTTAATGCAACTTTTATTTAGTCGCACATCTTCTCCAGATTTACCTCGCTGAATGTTGTTTCCATTTACTGTTTAGTGAAAGACACAAAGAATCCATAATTATTTCACCATGTAAAAGTTCTAGTTTTTATCTCGAGAGTGTTTGACACAAGTCTTATTTAATATTTGGTTATATGATATTGTGAGTGAGTTGCAATATAGTTGTGTCGATGTTTACCCCAAGTTACTGTCGGTGAAAAGTGTTTTTCATATCATGAGTCTTTAGACAAAGAAATATCTCTTTTATAAAGTTCGACCAAAATTTGTTTTGTCAAAGTAAGAGTTGGTCGAAACCTAACTCCTGTCGCAATAAAATCAGTCGAACCCAAGTGAGTTTGTCGAGGTAAAATTGTGTACAGTAAAAAAAATTTCGCGGTAATTTTGTCGCAAGACTTTTCGTTAAAGTAAAAAGGGAAATAAAATTTTATGACTGCACGGTATCTCAAGTCTACCGCTAAAGCAGACGTCTTTCTCAAGATCTAGTATCAGAGCAGGTTTAGGAAAGAAACCTTGCTTTAAAAGGGAAAAAGTAATTTTCTAAGGAAAATAAAAAATGACTTCCACTTCTGGTTCACATATGTCGAGTTTGCAAACTCCATTTTTTATAGGAAAGAATTATGAGTATTGGTCTCTAACAATGAAGGCTCTGTTAAGAGGTCAAGATGTTTGGGAGATAGTTCAGAATGGTTATAAAGAACCATCATATCAAGCGACATATAACAATCTTACACAAGATGAGAAATATGCCCCGAGGGAATAGAGGAAGAAAGATGGAAAGGCTATGTTCTACATACACCAAGCCATGCATGAAAGCATACTCCCAAGAGCAACGACAAAAATTACGGCTAAGAAGGCATGGGACATATTAAATACCAGATATCAAGGCTTGGAAAAGGTAAAGACTTCAAAGTTGCATACTTTGAGAAGAGATTTTGAATCTCTTTCAATGAAATAAATAGAGTGAGTAGACTCATTCTATACTAGATTTGTTGGTTTGATAAATAAACTGAAATCTCATGGAGAAACCATAGAAGAACAAAGGGTGGCTGAAAAAATTCTCAAACGTCTTCCCCTAAGAATTGAATCCTTGGTTGTGACCTTGGAAGAAAAAAAATACATGTCAATGTTTAGCATTGATGAGTTGCAAGCTTCACTCATCAATCATGAACACGGAATTAATAGATCAAATACACCATTGGAAGGTGCGTTCGCAGTACAGTCATCCATAAGCCGTGGAATAGGCAGACACAGAAATAATTCTAGAGGAAGAAGAAGAAACTTCTCAAGAGGAGGACGCAGCAGCAATGTTGCAAATGTCGTTGGTAGAGGACAGAATCAGAACTTAAGTCATCCAAGTGGTCACAAGTTTGGTAAATAAAAAATTCAATGTCATTATTGTAAGAAATTTGGTCATTATGCACATGAATGCACGAAGAAGTAGCATGACCAAGAAAGGAAAACCCAAAATCGTCGACGAACACCAACACTTCATCGAGCGCAATGTTGATGGCATGCACATCCCCAATTGAATGTAATATCGTCCAAGAAATTCCATGTGACATATGGTACCAAGATTCAGGTTGCAGCAATCATATGACTAGTAATTTAAATTTGTTTTTGAGTCTAGATAATTCAGTTCAAACTGATGTTACACTTGGAAATAATGTCCAAGTCACTATTTTGGGAAAAGGTATTGTTGGTATTCTAACCAAACAGAGGGAGAAAAAGTTTATGCCTGATGTTTATCATGTTGAAGGACTGAAACATAATTTTTTGAGTATTGGACAACTGATACAGAAAGGTTACAGATTCTACATGGAGGACCATCACTATGTGATTAAAGACATGCGTCCAAGCAACCAGCTAATAGAAAAAGTGACAATGAAAAGTAATCACTTGTTTCCGTTGAGGATAGTTCCAGACATGAAAAGAAAGGCAAATGCATGAGCTTTATTCAAGGCAGAAAGCAAAGAAGCAGTCGTACATTGCAACAAGAAAGAAAACGACAACACTGAAATTCATGCAGCGTTTTAAACAGAAGTTCAGGATGATTCATGGCTGTGACATTTAAGATTTGGACATCTGAATTTTGGTGGGTTGAAGCTACTGCACACAAAGAATATGGTGAAAGGATTTCCATCGATTGACAAACCAGAGAGCATTTGTGAAGGCTGCATTTTTGGAAAACAACATAGAGATACGTTTCTAGTCGAAAAGTCATATAGAGCACACACACCACTTGATATTGTGCACTTTGATATTTGTGGCCCAATGCAGACATCATCCATAGGAGGATGCAATTATTTTCTTACGTTTATTGATTACTACTCAAGAAAAACATGGGTATGTTTTTTGAAACATAATCTGATGCATTTAGTTGTTTTGAGTAGTTCAAAGCACTCATGGAGAACCAAAGTGGACATCACAAGAAAATTCTAAGGATGGACACAGGTGGTGAATATGTTTCAAATGAATTTCTGAATTTATGCAAAAACCATGGCATACAGAATCAATTCATTGCGTGGTATACACCTCGGAAGAATGGTGTCATAGAGAGAAAGAAAAAATCCATTATGGAGATGGTGCGCAACATGATGGCAGCCAAGCATTTTCCAAATGAATATTGGGTTGAAGAAGTCACCACTGTTGTATATATTATGAACCAGTTTCCAACAAAGAACGTGAATAACAAGGTTCCTTAAGAAGCTTGGATAGGTATGAATCACAGTCTTTCGCATTTAAAAGTTTTTGGTTGTGTTGCATATGCTCATGTTCCAGATGAGCTCAGAAAGAAACTAGACAAGAAGGGACATAAATGTATTTTTGTTGGCTACTCTAAAGACACAAAAGCATATAAGTTATATGATCCTGCCACAAGGAAATTAATCATCATTCGCGACGTTCAATTTGTCGAGAATGAATCATGGGATGGAACTGTCGAAAAGAATATCAAGATTGTGTCGAATGTCGAGCATGATGACATGAAGGAGGAAGTGGTTCAAATACAACATGTAAGTGAACTGGTTGTAGCACCATCGACTCCCATGACACCATGACATGGTTCAGCATAGGGAACATCAACACAAGTTGCAGCTTAAGCTACAACGACAAGCACACTAAGAGGACAATAGACTCCATCAAGTAGTTCGTCAAGGTTGACATCGACATATAAAATGAAAACAAGAAGTCTGCGTGGAATACATGAAGCCAGTACACCAAATTCATTTTCTCTCTTTGCATTATTTTCTTAAATAGATGATCCACTAACATTTGAGGAAGCTGTCGAAGGAGAAGCCTTGGGCACAAGCCATGGATGAAGAAATAGAATGCATTGAGAAAAAACAAACATGGGAACAGGTTGATGTACCAAAAGATAAAGATGTAATCAACGTCAAATGGATTTACAAGACCAAGCACGATGATGATGGGATTGTGCAGAAGTACAAAGCAAGAATGGTCACAAGAGGTTTCACACAGTAGCCTGACATAGATTTCAATGAAACTTTTCACCAGTTGCACACATGGATATAGTTAGAACTATTTTGGCCATTGCTGCACAAAACAAATGGCATGTATATCAAATGGATGTTAAGTCATCATTTTTAAATGGTTATCTAGATGAAGAAGTATATGTGGAACGACCACAAGGCTATGAAGCTCAAGGTCAAGAAGACAAAGTGTACAGACTGAAAAAGGAACTCTATGGTTTGAAGCAAGCTCCGAGAGCTTGGTACAGTGACATTGATTCCTATCTCATCGAGAATGGATTCCATAGAAGTGAAAGTGAGCCGACGTTGTACACCAAAGTGAATGATCAAGGTAACATGTTAATTAGCTGCATGTATGTCAGATGATTTAATATTTACTGGTGATTTTGGCATAAAATAATTTAGAACAATCATGGAAAGTGAATTTGAAATGACTAATTTGGGTCTCATGAAGTTTTTTCTGGGCATTGAAGTTCAACAGTCTGAAAGTGGTATTTCTATATCATAGTCAAAGTATGCAATTGCACTATTAAAAATATTCAATATGTCTAATTGCAAGACAATCCCAACACTAGTAGTAACAGGTTTAAAATTGAGCAAGGATGATGATGGATCAACTATAGATTCTACGCTATTTAAAAGGATTGTTGGAAGCCTTATGTATTTAACAACGACAAGACCAAACATCATATATGGAGTGAGTTTGATCTCAAGATTCATGGATTCACCAAAAGACTCTCATTGGCAAGCAGGTAAAAGAATTCTAAGGTATGGAAGTGGCACAAAGGACCTTGGCATAATGTATTCAACCTCAGACAGTTTTAAACTCGTTGGATACATTGATAGTGACAATGGAGGAAACACATATGACAAGAAAAAAACATATGGGTACACATTTCATTTTGGTACAGGTATTGTGTCGTGGGCTTCGAATAAACAACCCATAGTAACTTTGTCTTTAGCAGAAGAAGGGTATGTTATAGCTACAAGCGCTACATGTCAATCCCTTTGGATGCGGAGAATGTTAAAAGACTCGTCGCAAAACCATCAAGAACCAACAACCATTTTCCGTGACAACAATTCAGCCATTGCTTTGTCAAAGAATCATGTGTTTCACAAGAGAACCAATCACATCGACACAGGGTATCATTTCATAAGAGAATTAGTGACGAATAAAGAAATTTGTTTAGAATTTTGTTGGTCTAAAGATCAGCTAGCAGACTTCTTTACAAAACCATTGGCAAGGGATACATTCCAGTATCTGTGAAGTTATTTGGGAATGACAAGTTATGCACGGTGAATTATGTCATAAGCAAAGCAAGTTTCAACTCAGAAACATTTTGTAATATTTTGTTTTAAAATCCCCATCTGCTCATAATTAAGGGGGAGTGTTGCAAATATTAATTACTCGTTGATCCACATAGAAAATTAGCCAACTCTGTCAAAGTTTGTAGTAGGTCATTTTTTGTTTGACAGGATGAAGAGTTCACGCCTCTCATACATAAGCTAGTCGAATTAAATTTCTAAGGCTAAGTTTCTAGGTAGATAGTTATTATAGTCTTTAATGTAAGACATGGTAGAAGTTTTCTATAAGAAGAAGTAGATTGTAATTAAATAGATAGACGGATAAAGAGACAGAGAGATAGACAAACAGAAATACAGAGAAGAGAAGTGTGGAGAAGAAGAAGAAAAAAACTATGTGAAGAGTTCGAAGCTCAAGCTTCTGTGTTTTGTGAAAGTGTTGAGATCCGAAGCTTTGTAAAAGGTGGAACATCCTGGTAAGTTTCCAAGTTTGTATTTGCAACTATAGTTCTTTGTTATGCCACCACAAGATATATAAATCCATAGTTTATGGTTTAATACATGTTTTATTTAGAGGCACATCTTCTCTAGATTTACCTGAATTAATTTTGTTGACATTTACTGTTTAGTGAAAGACACAAAGAATCCATAATTATTTCACCGTGTAAAAGTTCTAGTTTTTATCCGCAGAGTGTACAAAAGTCTTATTTAATTTTTGGTTATATGATATTGTGAGTGAGTTGCAATATAGTTATGTCACATTTTATCTCAAGTTACCGTCGGTGAAAAGTGCTTTTCATATCATGAGTCTTTAGACTAAGAAATATCTCTTTTATAAAGTTTCGACCAAAAGTTGTTTTGTTGAAGTAAGAGTTGGTAGCATAGGAGTTGGTCATGCTGTCGTAGGAAAAGTTAGTCGAAGCCAAGTGAGTCTGTCGAGTTAAAAGTGTTCCCAGTAAAAATTCTATCATAGTAATTCCGTCGCAAGTATTTTGGTGGAAAGAATTTTCGTTAAAGTAAAAAGGAAAATAAAATTTTATGACTGTGCCGTAACTAAAGTCTACCGTTGAAGCAGTCGTCTTTCCCGAGATCAGATACAAACTTGGAAATTTACCAAGATGTTTCACCTTTTATGGAGCTTCGACTCTCAACACTTTCACAAAACACATAAGCTTGAGCTTCGAACTCTCCACATAGTTTTTTTCTTCTTCTTTTCCACACTTCTCTTCTGTGTATTTATGTTTGTCTATCTCTCTGTTTGTCTATCTATATGTCTGTTTAATTACAATCTACTTCTTCTTATAGAAAACTTCTACCGACTTACATTAAAGACTGTAATAGCTATCTACCTAGAATCTTAGCTTCAAAAATTTAATTCGATTGGCTTATATATGAGGGCATGAACTCTTCATCATGTGAGACTGTCTGGCAGAAACTGACTTGCTACAGACTTTGACAGAGTCAAATGATTTTCTATGTGGATCAATGAGTAATTAATATTAACAACATTTATGAGCATGGTTTAAAATTCCAAATGAAGAATTCTACAAAAAATAAATAATTGGAAGGCAAGTTCAAAGGAGATCTCTTTTAATAGTTTTTTAATAGTTGAAGGGTGAGTTCTGTCAATTGTTTAATAATCCAATAAAAAGTTATGAAACCTCATGCACTAGCACCTATGCTTTTATTAGATTGCACAAGGATGAGACAAGTGTACTCTCGAGATTTATTTTATGGCAATAATAAATTCGAAATAAACAATTATTAATAGTATATGCATGGTTAATTGGTAAATGATGCATCTATAAGAGCAATTCCTTGTAGATAATTGGTTTAACTGGAAGACTACTCGTGATAACAAGTAGTTGAGGCATAAATAATGTATGATAAAAACTAGAACCGGGCATGTATAGAAAATAAAAACTAGATTTTGGGTGAGGTTTTGGATCTATTTAAAGAAAACCAATATAACCAAACCAATAATCGGCAAGCGGCTCATGTGTCTTTAGTTGAGTCGCTTGTATTCCTACTTTAGAAGGCCTATTTAAAATGGAATATTATTGCATGAAAATTGCCTACAGAGGTGAACACGGAATATGGCTTCAGTCATTCACGGTTCAATGATTATTCGATGTGTGAATGGAAGAGTTTTTGACTCGTTGAAAATGGAATTTAGGTCATACAGCATGGAGCTGTCGAGATCCAGAGATGTTGATCGACAACTAACAAGGGCTAGATCTCTATCCGTGTTTCCAAATAAAGATCGCTTTATAGAGAGACTTCCCTTAACGATACATTAAGAAGCATGCATTTACAAGAATAAAAAAAAGATATAATTTTCCTTTAACAATGCATTAAGAAATGTATTAAGCATTTTTTTATATTACTTTAGCCAGTATAAGAAATAAAGTGTTTTTTTGCATGGAATAAGTGACTATGAAACCCATCAATACTTTCCCAGATTTCATAGATGGTAAAAGAGTTAAATCGTAGTTCTTTAGACATAAGCCATGTTAACATGGATTTATACCGGTTTGAAACTTATTTGTTTTTAGTAAGTCCACAATACATAATTTAATATATTTTTAAATATAATCCTCCAATACCAACTATTTCAATTTGATAGTCACTTATAAATAATGCTATCATTTTAATTTATTTTTTATTTATACATGTAAGGAATATTTAGAAGTCCTTAATTCGAATATAGTTATTACTAGCATACCCCCAAAGCCTGGAAATGAAACACCCAAGAAAACTTGGATATGTTTCAAAAATGAGAGAAAGTTGTGTTAATATAATATAAGCTTGTGTGATGAAAGCAAGTCTAAGAAAATAAGTTAAGGGTGTGTGCAAGAAGTTGAGGGACCTTTTAGATGCAATGGTGGAGTGAAGTCAATCACTCTTGATCCAAAAAAAAGAAATCATCCCAAGCAATCCCAAACCTGCCAAGCCTAGTCCCAAGGCTACCTACAGGCATGCCAATTAGGATAGTAAACCAAATCATGCCTCCATTTTATTTAAGCAAATCACGCCTTCCTTTTATTCAAGAAAATCGTGCCTCCGTTTTAGTGAACAAAATCGTGCACGCGTTTTGGAAAGCCTGTTTTTTTTAAAATAGGTCGAGTGCGTCTTTTTCGCCTCATCGCACGGCTATTGGACTACTTTGGAGCAAATCTCGACTGGATGTTTTTGGGTGTGCCAAAGCCATCCATCTCCACCTTTGGATAAACCTCCTATTTGTGAGGTATTTTCCTCATTTCTTTTCATGTTTTTTTCTCTCTGTTCATCAATTTATTTTCCCTAAATTGAAAAATTAAACCAAAATAAATTAAATTATGGCCAATGAAAACAAAAACCCCAATGGAAACAAGAACCCTAATGTAATTGGCCAATTGAAACCAATTCCCCAATTTAATCATAAAATTAAATAATTTTGATTATTTACGAAAATTCATACCCAAAATTCTCATGCCCAATGGAAACCAAAACCCCAATTAACTCAAAAAACAAATGAATTTCACTATTTCCATATGCATATTCATAAGGATCCTTGTGAATCCATACCAAAATCTACAAATATGCAAATTTTGTCAAGCACATTGCAAGTTTGCATAAGTAATTTACATGCCCAATGTAAACCAAAACCCCAATTAACTCATAAAAAACAAACGAACTTCACTATTGTGAATCCAAACCAAAATTAACAAATATGCAAAGTTTGTCAATTATGTTGCCAGCTTGCATACAACTAAAAAAATGAAGTAGAATTCATATATTCCCCTAAAGTATAAAAACAAACATGGTAAATGCCTTGCCTCTATCCGAAATATTGAAGTTGCTCTTCCAAGAACATCAATAAACACCTTATAGTTTTGATGAAACTTCCCAATCCAAGTGTTAAAATAAGGTATAGAAGCTTCCCATGCTTTTAACAAATATTTCGTCTTGAACGAAGGGTACTTTTTGGTTAAGGTCAAGACAACAAAGTTCAACAATAGAATCTATGAACGTGAAGATACATAGGTAAGTTGATGTATTTGATTAAACATGCCAATCACATACTATCATACATGATATAATCTAGTGGAACCCTTGCAACCATAAAATCCATAAAGATCTGCTAAATAGACTTTGGAGTCCAAAAAACATCACACTACAACAAATAATTACATATCTAAAAAAATCGTTGCCTATACTGGGATTTTATTCATCAATAGCACATTATGCCGCCTATTCTAGGGTCTAGTTGTTGCCTCTACCCGCAATCTGGGAGCTGGTCCTGCAAAGGCAATAGTCAGCACCTCACAATTTCGACGAAACTTCATAATCCAAGCCTTCAAATAAGCTAGAGGAGCTTCGCAATAAACATATGCACTCAAGACACTTTATGTACACATGGATACTTAAAAATTGGAATTAATACTTGAATTTAGGACATAAATATGAAATGAAAAATGTTAAATGTTTATTCTTTACTGTAAAATTCAAGATCAATTTTTAAATTTACATGATAGATTTAGTTTATATGTTGTTATTTGTCGTACATTAGTTATACAGTTTTCAGTTCTTAGATATGTCATTATATCATGTGTAACTTATATTTCTAATGATATTTTATTTGTATTTATGATTGCAATTGCTACTATGGATAACAATGCAGAGATACTGAGGTTTATTGCCCATTTGAGAGAGATTGGTTCTGCTTGGAGGGGTGGAGATGAGCTTCACTGCTCCTTGTCAGATTCTTTGTTGTCTATTGTTGATACGATCGCAAGATCGCAAGATTCTTTGTATAGCATCGGATGTTACAGGGAGAGGAAAAGACAACAATATGCTGATGGGTTAAGTTACAACGAGGTAAAAGATCTCAAAATAACAAAACAACACATCTATTCATTGTTTAGACTACCTAGGACGGGTGACATTCCAGAGATCAACATGCCACATATTTCTATTGAGTGGTGCACCTTTCCACCCATCAGAGACAATTGGATGGATAGGTGGTACATGGTTTTTGACATTCCCCCTCATAACAATAGGGAAGTACTGATGTACTTCCTCCGAAAATTGTAGGCAGAGTTTGTGATGGGGAAACATGTCAACTATTTTGACATGTTGGGCTTCCAGGGAGTTGGTACGGGGATGGCCCAACACCGACCCAATTCTAGGCATAGAGATGCCACTCCACAGATACCTACACCCCTTGCCCAGCTACCGAGGGCAAACATCCCTCTTGGACATGACATGGTTGCCCAGACACAGGAGGCATTTTTTACTCTAGCTGAGATGGTCTCTCGACACACGACCACTATTGACCAGAGAGCGCCCTCTTCCTCTACTGGTGTACAACCACCAGCTTGTGGTGGTGGAAGGACATGTATTGGTGGGGATAGACCAACATACCATGTGCCTCAGAGTGAGCCACACGTTTGCATATCATGTGGGGGACCCTGTTATGGTCGTGGACCAAGACATGGTACCACTACGATGACTGGTGGTCAGGTAAGGACATTGTTTTAAACCTCTATTATTGTTCAATTTTTAATTTTTCCATACTATTTGTAACATATTAAAAGATTCGTAATATATGCAATATTTACTCTTGTAGGAGATTGATGCCTCTCACGGGAGTGGTACTGCACCCGGTGTGGTTGTACCCGAGGCCCAAACAACCACCATTGAGGTAATATTTAAACACTTGTCATTTTCTTATTACATGTAATTTTGTTAATGCATGTGTTAGTCTTGATTAATTTATTAAATTGTCTAATATTTGCAATTTTTGAAGTTGCAGGAACCCCACTTAAAACGTGATGCTAGAGACGTTGATATCAACGACATAGTCCAAGGTGGAATTTACGATTACTTGAAGAATGTTAGTACATGTGTTATGACTGAATCTTGTTCGAATTATTTAAATTTCTTACTGTACACTCCTTTGTAGATCGCTAATATTTATAATTTTTAAACTTGCAGATGTTATTAGCATCTAAAGAGGGGCAAGAAATTGATGGAAGCGGTCACTCCCATGGGGGAGATATGTCTTAGGCAGGACTAAGTATATTACAACATATTAGTTTTTCAGTACATATTATTCCATCCATTCAAATCCATGTCTAACTATGGAAACACTTTATGACTGCAGACATCATCGCAGATCCCTGCACCGCCTCATTGTTTTGGATCTCCCCTTAGTCCAAACATAGATAGGGGGGTTGTTTACACCAGAGGACCCTCTTCCTTGAACAGAGTGGGTGTGCATGAGGATCAACCTACTCATCCCACGGTAATGTACACACTTCCAATGGTAGTTGTTGGTTAGCTATGAATTTACTTCACAAGTGTTTTTTCTTAATGTTATTTTCTCATGTTTACAGCATCAGGATGTAGAGTCATCCATGTCAGACCTTAGCGGGATTGTTGATGCTGCAGTCAATGTTGCATCTATAATAGGGATAAGTCTCATTGAGGTACATCTACTTGAATATTTTTAATTGTACATTTCATTTGTATTATTTATGGACATGCACGATGTCTAACTATTTAATCATTTGGTGAATGTAGCCACACCCTGGTCCATTAGTGCAGACAACTGAGGTTGATGTTCAACCTATGGATCCTCTTACTACTAAAGAGTCCCAGCGTAATCCCCTAGAAATGGTTTTTTCAGTGAGATGTTCATTTTTTACATAATTGATTAGTACTTTCTCATTCATGTACATGTTGATAATTCTTGATATAATTGACATTTTTTTTTATTCGTAGAGAAGCATTGCAGAGAGGCTCTCTGTATGGAGGAGGAAACCAGAGGCACCTATACCCTTGACACTAGAGGCACCTATACCCCCGACGGATGCAATGAGTCTTTGTTTTATTTACAATTGAGGCATATTTTAAATTTTCAAACTTTGTTATTGATGGACAGTACTAGTTCAGTTACCTAATCAAGAAATATTGTCATTGATAATTTGCAATTGCCAGAGATGCACAGTCGTCGTAGACAGAGCCGAAAAGAATCAGGGTCCAAGAAAAACAAGAGAAAGTTAGATTTTTGATGTGTTAGTCTAGGACAAATATGTATTTTTATGTACAATCCGGAGTTAGAGTATAGGGGCATGGTCTAGGACAGATGTACTTTTGTTTGCACATGTACATCAAATATGTTTTTGATACATGTACATTGATAGACCATAGATAGGCCTTCTATTTTTGTATTATAACTTTCATGATATAAAAAATATTTCATATTTAGGCTCTTGAGATCTTCATGGTTCAGTCTTTTAAGAGTGATTATACATGTGTGCCCAAGAATGTTTCTATGTGTAATGCTCCCAATTCTTTATAGATTTTATGATTGCATGGAGATACCAGTCATAAATTTGAGAACAATGCACAATTACAATATTACGTAATGACAAAAATGTACATTTTAATTGTTTTTTACCATGATCCAATTGCATATACAATGTTATATTAACAATGTCAAATTGTATTCACAAAGATGGAACATACTATAATACACATAAGCACCCAACACAGCTAAGCAACTGATCCAACTTGGTGGAATACAAAAGCACCTTACCCACATAACAACCTAACAAAATTTTAAAGGATGCACAAAGTTGACACACCTAAGTGATGCACCTGTGTGGTCTACATAAATAAAATTAGTGTTTGGCATTATGTCTTTCATCTAATGAATACATGGGATACACATCAAACCTAAAAGTATCAGAGTATTATAAGGTTGATTCAAAATAATGGTTATGACTATATCCTGCACATTATGTCTGTCCTGCACATTATTGTATCATTTTGTTAATGTACATGGCATTTGATGAATGGCCTCGAGTAACAACTTTGAAAAAGATGAAAGTTGTGTGAGATTTTATTATAGTTTAAATTGATTAGAGAAGTACTATTCTGAATCTTGTTTTATAAATTCATGTTTATGGAGTATTATTCGAAGCATTTGTAGCATGAAGATATATATATTTTGTAGTAACGACGTAATAGGTTGGCCACTTGTTTCTAAACATAAACATGTTCCATTACATGGTTACTAACGTAGTGGCACTGTCTCCTCGTACATTTCATCGTACAAATGCTCACATCTCTTGGATGAGGGGAAGATCTACAATCACCTTCAAGCTGACCTTTATGTGCAAAAATTTCACATTCACTTACTAAGCAAAACCCTAGTTTCCAGAATTGACAAAAAAAATGATCCCTTGTCCATGGACCCAGAGTAGAGAGCCACTCTAGCACTATCTCGATGTACTAAATCCAACGGAGCTGATGGTTCATCGATTTGAGCAATGATCATCAATCTATGGAATGTTGAATCCCACCTCCTACAGGCTTTTAGGGACACCTGTTGAATCCCTAACTGGGGCATAGAGTGGAAACCGTGCATCAAAAAGGGATTTCGATGGGTCATGCAAGCGTGTTTAGGTAGGTTCCATGTGGGAACGCTAGCCACACATTCACGGTCAAGGAATTTGCAAAGCTGACCCTTATGTGTAGAAATTGGACATTCACTTACTGAGCAAAACCCTAGTTTCCAAAATTGACCGAAAAATGATCCCTTGTCCATGGACCCAGATTAGAGGGCCACCCTAGCACTATCTCGATGTCCTGAATCCAACGGAGCTAACGGTTTGTCGATCCAAGAAACGGTCATGATTCTATGGCACATTGAATCCCACCTCCTACAGGCTTTTAGGGACACCTGTTGAATCCCTACCCGGGGCATAGAATGGAAACTATGCATATAAAAGGGCTTTCGGTGGGTCATGCAAGCGTTTTTAGGCATGTGTTATGTGGGAACACTAGCCACGCCTTCACGGTCGAGCAATATGTGAATTTGACCCCCTATGTGCAAAAATTTCACATTCACTTACTAGGCAAAACCCTAGTTTCCAAAATTGACGAAAAAAATGGTCTCTTATCCATGGAACCAGATTAGAGGGCCTCCCTCACACTATCCCGATGTCCTGAATCCAACGGATCCAACGGTTCGTCGATCCAAGCAATGGTCATGATTCTATGGCACGTTGAATCCCACCTCCTATAAGCTTTCAAGAACATCTGTTGAATCCCTACCCGGGGCATAGAATGGAAATCGTGCATCAAAAAGGGCTTACGGTGGGTTGTGCAAGCTTGTTTAGCCATGTGTTATGTGGGAACATTAGCCACACCTTCATGGTCGAGCAATATGCGACTTTGACCCCCATGTGCAAACATTTCACATTCATTTACCTAGAAAAACCCTAGTTTCCAAAATTGACCAAAAAATGGTCTCTTCTCCATGGAACCAAATTAGAGGGAATCCCTAGCACTATCCCGATGTCTTGAATCCAACGGAGCTGACGGTTCATCGATCCGAGCAATGGTCATGATTCTATGGCATGTTGAATCCCACCTCCTACAGGCTTTCAGGGACACCTATTGAATCCCTACCATGGGGCATAAAATGGAAACCGTGCATCAAAAAGGGATTTCGGTGGGTTGTGCAAGCGTGTTTAGGCATGTGTTATGTGGGAACACTAGCCACACCTTCACAGTTGAGAAATATGCGAATTTGACCCCCATGTGCAAAAAGTTTCACATTCACTTACTGAGCAAAACCCTAGTTTCCAAAATTGACAAAAAAAATGGTCTCTTATCCATGGAACAAGATTATAGGGCCTCCCTAGCACTATCTCGATGTCCTGAATCCAATGGAGCCGATGGTTTGTCAATCCAAGCAATGGTAATGATTCTATGGCACGTTGAATCCCACCTCCTACAGGCTTTTAGGGACACCTGTTGAATTCCTACCCGGGGCATAGAATGGGAGCTGTGCATCAAAAAGGAATTCCGATGGGTTGTGCAAGCATGTTTAGGCATGTGTTATGTGGGAACGCTAGCCACACCTTCACGGTCGAGAAATATGTGAATTTCAGCTCCATGTGCAAAAATTTCACATTCACTTACTGAGCAAAACCCTAGTTTCCAAGATTGACCAAAAAAATGGTCTCTTATCCATGGAACCAGATTAGAGGGCCTCCCTAGCACTATCCCGATGTCCTGAATCCAACAGAGCCAATGGTTCATTGATCTAAGCAATGACCATCATTCTATTGCACGTTGAATCCCACCTCTTACAAGCTTTCAGGGACACCTGTTGAATCCCTACCTAGGAGAAACAAATTATCAGAGTGGAGGAGATAATTATCGGATTCAAGGAGATGACCTTATAGGATCAACTTCAAGATTCAAGGAAAATGCAATAGACATATCCCAGATAGAGTGGTATATAATGGTCTTGGGCTATAAGTCATGAGTCATGTGAGTATCAATATAATACAACAAATCCATCATATAATTCTATTGAATTTATCAATATATCAAGCGCTCAATGTATCAAACTGCAAATAATCAATGAGACCATGAAACCAAAATATTTGACTACCACATACCTGACTACCTACCTATGGTCATTCAACTAGACCATCGGGATCACCTCTAATAGCAACTATATCCTTTATCCTCTCATGCTCGGAGTAAGGCAACAAATATCGTGACTTTGATGAGTTCTTGTTTGGCATTGTTTGTAGCTGGAGGTTTGTGCCAATAACTAAGTTTGTATAATGGTATACAATTTGACCTAGTCTATAATCTTCAAATACATAACCTTTTTCTTTTGTGCATGGGAAACCTATGTCAAATATTCCCCTTTGATAACCATTGACCCAATTGGAAAATCATTGCCCTCAGAGTCGCTTAATGATACAATGAGGGTTTGATTCCCATCCAAGCAACGTGCTAGCCAGTAATCAGTGTGCCATTCATTGTCTCTCGGGGAAACCACTGCGTATATGTGCCCTGCATAAAATAAAGTGAATACCTAGGAGTCAGCTAACTAAACACAACTAGTTGTCAAACATTTCAAAGTGATCAACATAATAGTCGAACCTGGTTGTATGAGATCTGAAATGTGGTCATAGTCATGTGAAATACTCGACTATCCTTCCTCCAACTGGGATAATTCTGAAGTTAATTGTCAGCCAATGGGGAGTGATACACGATCCCAGCTATCCACCCAATATGTGGATTCACAGTTGTCCCATTCACCACTGCTACATGGATAACAAAAACAAGAGAGTTTTCTTGTCCACATTTCAACTATAGCATTGTCTGACGTCCTAATTGAATGGAATGCATGAGTTACTTGGACGGTCTTGCACTCATATATGTGTGATCGATCTACATCAACTACCTCCCAAAATATCTATGTACATGTGCTTTTTGAGATGATTCGTCTTCTTTCCTTCTAGCTCCCTAGCCCATCATTGAAGAACACCATGCAACAATGGTCTTTGCATCTCGGATGAGCGAAATAGTTGTGAATTTCATCTCTTGCCTACGTAATGCAGTCTTGATGCATGCACCTGCTCCATCATGTTACCCTTTTCTGTGTCCGGTCTCAAAATAGTTCCAAATATGTGGCACCTTGTGCCTCTTGTGGAGAATACACAGCCATTGGAAGACACGGGAATTTTTGAATTGCCCCACACAACCATTAGACCAAATCCAATGTTGTTCCATCTGTATATTGTTATCCTCCAAGTGTTTGTAGAACAATTGAAAGCTATGTTGTACAAAATCCAAGTCATGACACCTGTCATCACTTATGTAAAAGTGATACTCCTTCACTATAACCCTGTTCACTTCAGTAATATCTGCCCCATGTCTATAGGTGATATGGACCATTATGTTGACCTAATCCGATTGATAATATTGACTCGGAATCTCGTTTTGTGGTTGAAGAGGGTAGTTTTCCGCAAAATCGACCACTGATAATATAGTTCCAATAGGAAATGTATCTCTGCACGCTCTAAACTGCTCATCTTTCTAACAAGCCACATGTACATGCTTTCCATACTGTTGTGTTTTTTCAAAGAATTCCTCCATGAAGTTGCATACCAGTACCTGGTAGATCAACAATAAAGATGTACAAATCAATAGGTTGTTACATATATGAAGTAGCAATAGATATCAATAGGAAAAAATACTATTCATGAACTCGTTGCTAACCTGAGAGGTGACCAATTGTATTTTTTTCCTTTCATTCCCTCCATCGGTATCATATGTGACATATTTGAATGACTACAAGTTCACTTCATGTCTCCCAAGTTCATGCTCATTGGTGACATGTATGCATTTGTCCAAAAATGCCATTCCACCACACCTTAGGCATGACCCATCTACGCAAGGCCTTTGATAAAATGTGCAGCCTTCTATCCTTCTACACAAGATGCTATGGATAAACTCTCTAGATGATGTCAGTGGCAATGTAGTTGAGCATTCCTGCACAAGACTATTATGCAAAACACGCAATATATGTATATATGTATCATAATAATAAGCGTACTCAATGTGATATCGACAATAACATGTGTTACGATTTGTGTTTAATTTAACATACCATGGTTTGCATTTCTCGAAGGATCTTTGGCCTAAGTTAAGTTCATTATGTCCATGCCTAAACCTCTCATATAATTGTGTTTGTGTCATGTCAATAAAATGTTTAATGTCGGGCACACGATCCCTTGAACCCATTCTCAATTTTAGTACATCTTTTTGGTTGGATGAAGGTCTAATATTGTCACTCCAAAACTCTTGCACCAGTCCCTTTACTGCATCAATGAGCTTCATATCGGAGCATGGCAACCTGCCAACGAAGGACCAGACATCTGTTTCACCAGAATCAAGTTGTTCTCTTCTAGAACAATACCTAGGGAGTGCTTTGATATCCAATCCTACAAGTTTGGATGTAGGCTTAAGAAGTCGAAGGGCCCTGGTGCTTTTGTTCACAATTGATTGTGACAACACACGGCGAGCTGCATTGCGATCCTTTGAACAAGATTTCTTTCCATTATTACTAAATGCATCTACCAAACTTCTGACAACATAAGAACTTGGTTTAGAACTATTTATCATTTTTAGCCTTAATTTTTTCCTAATAACAGTCATAGACCTAGATTTTAACAACGATATAAATAATCTACAATTATCTCCATCACATTTAGAATCAAAATAGTTGACAAGTATCTGTTGAGCTTGATATGCAATACTGCGTTTAGACAACGTACCTTCAAGCGAACCAATGGGACTTTCATCGATTTGTATACGTTTTGGATTTCTTTGGCGTGAAGTTGCTAATGGAGGTAGGGAGGTTGGAATTGCACCCTGTACCATATCACCCGGTCGGTCTGGCGTTTGAAAATGAGCTTCATGTCCTTCCCTGTCTTCCTGACGGTCGGACGGTGGCAATTGGAAATCCTCTTGAGTGGTCTGAACAACATTGTCTTCTTCGAGCATACCTTCGGCATTCAATGTCTCTCTAACTTTGTCACTTGTATACCCACATTCAATTAAATCTACAAAGGTTTCAGGTGGCCTTGATGTGCACCTACGTTTTACTCCTTGATCAGTGCCATGCAGTGCTCGTTCTTC
>LPNX011223904.1:355494-365494 GCA_001517045.1 Pseudotsuga menziesii | reverse complement strand
GAGGGGGGAGGGAAGTTTTGGGCGGTGGTGTGTTAGAAAGAGAGAAGAGGGGGGGTTAGTATGAGTTAGGGGGAAGAGGGGAGTCAGGGGGACATAAAATAATAAAAGTATTGGTATAATTGACAAAAAAAACACTCATTGTAGTATTTAAAAATGCGCTCCCGTATTTCTTAACGAAAACGCGCCCCCTTTTTTATTAGCTAAACCACGCTCAAGTTTTGCTTATATAAAACGCGCTTTTGTTTTTCATTACTAAATCGCACTCGCATTTTGTTTAAATTCAAAAATCTATTCCCTCCAAATGATAAGGCCGAGCCTCCACCCATGCTTTCATGGAATTCTTATGCTTATGTGTCTTCTTCGTACTTTTCTTCGGATTCAACATGCCTATGCCTTGGAGTATGATAAACCATGGCTAATTCAACATTATATCCAAAATTTTCAATATGCTCAGGTTTAGCAGTTCGTCTGATTCTGCTGCACACCTCCATTTTTTATGAGATTTTAGAAACAGATATGGTTTTTTTGGTAGATTCTAAATATGTAAATTTTAACAAGAATACATCATTTTTTCTATTTTTTTCTTAGTTATCTTCTGTCATCACTCCTCAACTCAAAAAACACACTGTTAGTGTTTCGTCCATATCTCTTTCATTTCTCAACCATTTAAAAAAAATTGTATGGTGTACTAAAGAACGCCAACCTCTACATGCTATAAAATACCCATTTCCAAATAATTGCATTAAGACATTCAAACGTTGCACCCATAATTGACATACCATTTTCGAGGTTTGTTCTCTTAGATAATTAAAAAAAATTAAAAAATTTATTTTTATTATTGGAAAAATAGTCGTGCACTAGTCCTATATGTTCTCTATATGTATACCGGTTTTTGTAAGTTTATTCCATCATTTAGACACTCAGATGCTGCACCCACAAAAACATATACCTTATAATTTGTCCCAAAAATAAAAAGTGTCCGTTAAAAAATATCTAACTTTAGATAGTTAACAACATTTTCAATAGAAGAAAATTATATATTTGGAAAGGTCATTCAATTTCCTACATTTCTTATTTTTTACTCATTGCAAGATTCATTATGTAAGTGTCTCAAAATATCCATGCAAGTTGATGGATGTCTGTTTTTTCAGTTTTGTATTGCATCTAACGAGCCAAAAGAGACCCTCAACTTCTTGCACAACCCGGAAAATAAGTTACATTAAACTTCTAAATCGCTACATAAGTGAAAATACCCCAAAGTCCGAGAAATGAAACCCCGAGAAAAAAATTCAACCTATTAAGTGGATATGCTACATGGGAAAGACGCAGAGTAAAATCTCTTAGGTAACTCACCATTCTCATGAAATCTAACAAGTGATGGATATTGTTCAATGGTAGCCAATCAACTAGTTAAAATCTTCCTCAATTTAATGCTTAATCCATTTTGATTCTGACATAATCTAAGATAAATGTGTTATTCTTTCTTAAATGTACATTTATTTATGTTGACTCAATAATTTCTCTCCATACAACACTACACATACTTGGTTTATGGTGTAAATGATCCTATTAAGTAAAACATGCATGTTTCTAAGATGCAAGATCGTGAATGAATTAAGACAATATCAACACTTCATTTGGCATCCTTGTAAAGGTTGTAGGGGAATCAATATGGCCAAATGACATCACCATCCATTCAAAGTTATTTTTTCTCCTGGTCTTCATGCAGATGGGGAAATGATTTTTTTTTTCATTTTTTGTTTGTATCGATAGTCTATCATTGGTACTGGAATTCACGATTGATTGTATTTTAGGCCTGCTGGGCATCTCCAGATACAACCTTCGGATCCATGGCTAGAATTTCTTCAATATTTATGGATCCATGATTAGATATGGATGGACTTGGAGGAAAAATTGATCTAGAGGTGTTTAAGATCAGTTAATTTATTATGATGGCATGGTTGCAAAGGGATTTGATCAGGGGCAACATTCTTATGTCCATTGTTACTTATATTGTTTTTACATTTCTGGACCTTCTTGATCCTCTGCTCTGTGTTGTTTACAAGATTATTGACTATGTCATTGAGTTTGAATGGAAGCCCTACTACTGCTACAGTTATAATTTACAGGATTAGCCTGATGGTGGTGGCAACAGCAGCAGGAAGTCAGGCAGGATTCTTGTTAATTCTGCTGAGGGGAATACCAAGATAGTTGTGTCACATTGCCTCACAAATTTTTAGATGTAGGATGTTTCTGATACTTTGTATGTTGGGATGACTGTGTTTAGAGAGCTCGTCATGTGGCTGCAACAATCAGATGGAAGCAGAGTGTGAGACTTAGAACCACTACGTTGAAATCTACGTTACATGTAAATTCACCATTATTGAAGGTCTTCAGAGCCACAAAGCCTAGCAGACAACCGTTGTAAGCCCCAAATGATCTGACTATGATTGCACCACCTATGCTTCCTAGCATTCTTCATGCAAGGAGACTGTGTATGTCAAAATTCAAGGAAAGGGTTAGTGGCTTTCTTTCTAATAATTTCATTGCATGCATTTTTCTAATTTGGTTGTGGCCTGCATGTGGGATACTCAGTTCAACATAGCCAGTTTAGTTTCATTTTGATATCCAGCCGTCAGAAAGTGACAGATGTTGTTCTCCCAAATAAATCCAAATATAAAATATTTTGAAACCCATAATTAAAAAAAGAGGTTTCATAACTCTACGCTACATAAATTGTTTAATCCCATATGATTTTCTCCCTCCCATACGATTTTCTCCTGAATAGGGATCAAATTTGAAGGGTAGGGTCCCATTTCACTTTGAAGAGTTGTGAGAAATTGAATCCTTCAATGTTGACATGTAAAAATAAATCATTCTTTTCATTTGAAACTGTAAGTGTACAACAAAATTTTATTATTTATTAAAAATAGTGTATAGAAAAAAAATGACAATAAGAAGAAATCCCAAGTGATTCAACATTTACATGGGATTAGTGAGGTAAACCATGTACTCTCCCGGTCCCTAGATCATATAGTTTATTGAACTTAGATAAGGGAAAATTATGTCGAGGCGGTGAAATACTCAGTTGTTAGGTCATTGATAAAATAAGGCATTCGAGTTTGGAAGGACCTTTGAATGGAGGATTGATTCAGCTTGATGGTGGCTCTATTGGTCAAGTGTGATTGGGCCTACCTAAAAGAAAATCCCCTGAATGTAATACCTAATGCTTTCATGGAGAAACTTTTTTATTAGCCCTAAATTCAACAGTTATTTTTAGAATTGAATCATGTCCTCCCCACATGCTCAAATCAAAGTGATCAAACAAAGACCCCAATTTTAGGTGGATTATGGATAGTCCCTCCAATGTATATCGAGTTTATACCCCAATTCGAAGTGATCAAACAAAATCCCCAATTTTAGGTAGATTATGGATAGTCCCTCCAATCTATATCAATTTTATCAGGCCTATCGAAAAGGTTAAGTATTTATTAGTCCACTATAAGGAAGAACTTTAAATTCTCCAACAAATATCACTACAAGTTGGGTGTCTAGTTTCTATCAAAGTCAACAAGGAAGACGAATCATAAACACACGTTTGGGAGGTTTGTGACAACGAGGATGTTGAAATCATGTTCTTCCCTAGATCATTGCACTCCCAGTCCCTCATTCATAAATGTCGGTCGAGGGATTCCCTTGTTTAGATATATTGGTAGACAATTTGTACTTCCTATTTCCATTATTAGAAGGCTGACAGGAAAATGAAGGGGTCAAAATCTACAACATTTATAGTGTTGATTGTTAAATATTTTATCCTTTCAACTATTGGATTTCATTAAGGAAATTGGAATAATTCAAATATTGTTCTTTCTTTCAACCTAATGTTTACAATTCACGGCAGATAAATAACATTGACATATTTGGAACTCAAATACAAGGCTCTTTCTTCTTGCTCCTCTGCCCAAATGAAGTTGTGGTCCTAGACTATGAAAAGTATACATTATTTTGGTTCTAATTTCATTTAAATATTGGGTTTTTTAAGGTTACATCTATTGAGTATTCGAGACTTAGTCCGGCGGAAACACAATCGCATAATACATTACAAATTTCAAACAACATTTTGGATGGAGAAATTTTAAACCCTTATATTTATAGAACCAGAAGGAACTCCAACAAGAAACACAATTAACTTTTATCCACATATAAAATGTTACACAGGTGTAAAATGCTATACATACCTATAAATTCACGACAACCAAGTCGACAGCTTAGCTCTGCATAATATTGTGGAGGAAATAGAAATTAGGGAAACATTGAAGCATAAAATTGGAGAGTTGAGAGTCTGAGTCCCGACCTCCGACTGTCCTATACTCGTAAACCCAAAATAATGTTTTTTTTCATAGACTTCACCAATCTCTTTAAGTTCGGGGAAGATCAATCGAGCCTACCCATTGTTCTACCTTTGATTATCTTGCTCCTACCTGTGAAAAAGGTGGAACCTTCGAGTTTCCCACTGCATAAGGCAATGAGGAATTAGAGTGTGCAACTGTTTCCTTCTACAGAAAGATGATTGGAAGCAATGCCATCTCAATTCCACAATATCTTGGCTCTCCTGAGTTGGTTTACCTTGCCCAAGGTAGGCGAATGCATGTTTGTGTATTTCACATGATTACAAAAAAAATCATTTTATAATTGCTTCTACATAACATAGATATATCTGTGCAGGTGAGGGAAAACTCGGTATTGTTTTCCTGAGGTTTTCAGAGACTTTAAGAGATCATTATTCATTATGAGGGCGCTCAGGGCGTAGATCAGAGAGCCCATGGGAGGAAGAAGAAGAAGAAGAAGAGGACTCAAGTCAAAAGGTGAGGTGAGTGAGGAGGGGAGACGTAATAGCGATATTTGCAGGAGAAACCCACTGGTGCTATAATGATGGGAATGAGCCTCTCTAAATAATAGCCATTGTAGACATAGGAAACCGTCATAAACAGCTCGGGCACAAGAGTTACCATGTAAGCATCCTGAAAAATTAAGTAATGATAATATTCGGTTAGGTATATGACAAATTCTTTTGTTTCTTTTAGAGATGACTATATTCATATTGCACAACCATTCTCTTTGGCTGGCCCTCCATTCCAGTTGCCTTTGTCTCTACTGCCTAACCCCCTTCCTCCGATGAGATAGGTAGACTAAGCGGCCTAGGTGGACCGTGGGATACTAGGAGTTTTGATTCAAATGATTCTGACCCTAGTAAATGAATGGAAATTGGAATAAATCCTAGAATCCTGGACTAACAAGTATAGGATATGATTCATGAGCACAAAAAAAGGGCAGCATGTTGTTAGCCTACTACCAAAGATCTGTCATCCTAGTCTTGTGGTGGTCATAATAGAAATGTCTAGCACTGGGTGAAACCCTGGTCTGGAAACTTACATACCCTGCATTGAACCATGTTAGGTTCAAATCTAGCAAAGATTTCTCAATGCATTGTAAATTGCAACTTGTAAGTTGTAACCCAAAAAACAACACCATTAGTTTTTCCTTACGGAGCCTTGACAGTGGAGGGTTATCAAATCAATTCACCATCCATAGATATGACTCATTTGAGTATTTAATTTCACATCATATACTCAAATACTCAAGTGACTTGTAAGTTGTGAGATCACGTGACTCGGTGGACAATAAGATGACAGATGGAAAATCGAGTTGGCAGCTGGCATCATCTCATACCAAGATATATTGAATTTGGTGAATCAGTAATGCATGCTAATGCCATTAAATGCTTCGAAAGTGAACATCGAATCATGAGTCACAATCCTGACTCACCGACTTGAACTTGGCACTAGGAAGCCTAGTGGCCAACCGTGGTCCGTGTCGATTGGGACTGAGATCCTCATCCATGATTCGACTATTCAAGGGCACTTGGGAAGACTCTCAGTCCCGACTCTCTCATAGTCTACTGAATCCCTAGATAGGGAAATTTTGTAGCTGCCCTTCTGTTGTAAATTTACCGAGGCTTACTCAATTTCATTATTGAAGTGCTGGAAATGAAACTAAATTTTTTTTGCATGGTAAAATTCCTTGTGGCCTTCTATGACATTTAAAATGGCGTTTGAAGGGCTCTGAAGGCTTCAAATTTGAAGCCTACTCCCGAATGAGTTGCTAGAAACATGATCGAAAGGCAGCCCCTTCACCTCGTAGGGTTTTGGACGAGTTGGTAACTCCATGAGTCCAGGTTTTGAATCTCCTTGAATCTTTCTTTTACTGGACTTTAACATTTAGTTTGCCCACATAATTTAGTTTTCCCAAATGAATTTACACTTGGGAGGTGTCTAATGCCTGGATAATTCTTATGAGCGAATTATATTTGGTATTTTCATATGTGATTGTGTAAATTCTGGTATTTTCGTATGTGGTTGTGTAAATTCAAGTCTTAGGTTTTTCTAATTTGAGTTTTCTCAATGCATGGCTAATTTTATTTTGTTTCGCACTGTGAACCCTGTTCTGTAGCGTCGCTTTATAATGGAGGGATTCTTCAAAATCTAGGTTTTGATAATGGAACCATCAACTGACCAGTTACAGAAGCACGAGTGTAACCCTGCCAATAAAGAGTGAGACTAATGGCAACAAATATCAGGATAATGAGATTTCTCATGAGGCAAATTCAAACTCATGGAGAATTTCTTTAACCGATATACTTCAAACCTATAAATCTGTTGAAAATACTTAGATGTAATTAGTTACTATGTTCGTGGAGAGTGAAGGATAATAAACCCACATTCAGATTGAATTGATGTAACTACACAAAAATTGATGAGAAAACTGCAAATCACCTTAGAGAAAGAATATTCATGGTGTGTTAAGCTCTGCAAAATGATGGAATAGCCTACCCATTAGGAAAATAAAATCTGCGGGTACAATTTCATGAGTTTTTGAGCTGGTTAACATAAAACCAACACATTCTAAACTTCTAAATTGAAGAAACAGAAGCAACTCGAACCTAACCCAGTAATTTCCAAATTGCAACGACAAATAGAGACTTGCCAGAAATTATTTTGTGCTTGTTTGAATACTGTGGCTGTCAAAATATAAGAAAAGCAACAGCTAGAGGATTAAACGTTGGAAAGGACGTTTTTAACAACCCCATAAATGATACATCAGAAAATTTTTAATTAATAAAAAAAAACAAACAAAGGGTTTGTTTTGCCTGTCAATAAATTTTTAAGCAAAAACTAGAAGATTAAATGTTGGAAAGGAAGCAACTAGCATTCAATTATCCTCGAATTTTCCTTTGTGCATGCTGCCACGTATAATAAGATAGAGCTTTGAAGCTTTGAATGTGCACCTTAAAGGTGGACAGGGGGCAACTGCTCATAGGCGGTTGATAGACGACGAAAGCTCGAGGACCATCCCTTTGATAACACCTTCGGTGTAATTATTTTAAATCATTCAGTGATTATGTTCAGAATATATGTGAAGACAAAATTAAGTAATTATGTTCAGAATATATGTGAAGACAAAATTAAGTAATTATGTTCAGAATATATGTAAAGACAAAATTAATTAATACATGTCACTTTTTATACATCTATTTAATTTCTTTTTTTCATTTTTTTTTATCTTTCTATACAAAATACTATTAAATATTTTCAAATAAGAAATAAAATAACAATAACAAAACTTAAAGTTTATATAAACCAAATATTATCTTAAAAAAAACTTGCAATAATGTGGTTAGTCCATATAAAATATAAAAATAAGTTTTAAGTTAAATATAAAAATTAGAAAGTAAAAGAAATATAATAACAATAACACAAAATTATGGAATTTGTCAAAATAATAACAACAACAAAGCTAAAAATATATACAATTGGTTGATCATGAAAATCAAAACAGTTAATGATGTTATATGACAATGCCACAACACTTTTAGAAAATCCCATATTAAATGTTTTAATTTTTTTATTATTTTACAAATAAAGCTATTATAAAGGATTTATGCTTTAACCATAACTTTTAATTTCTAATAAATAGGTTAAATGAAATTTAATAAAATAATTAAAAAAATCAAAATACAATACAAATTAATAGAAATTTAAAAAATCCATAAACGTCTATTAAATTGGTATTAGTCAATAAATTTCTATTAAACTATGTATTTTTTTTTATTAACTCAACAATACATCAGTGGAATATTTAATAAAATAGTTAAAAAAAATCAAAGTTTTAGACAATTTTTGTAGCTTACTATTTTTAACAAAATATCATAGAAAAGTTTTTGGAATAACATAGCTATGATCTCTTTTACTCTTAAAAATAGTAATCAACATTTTCTTTTTCAAAAATATATATATAGATATAGAAAGTGATATATATATATATATACCCTTGCCTTGACGAATGCTTAGAAGGTACGGCACTTAGTTTACTATAAACCCTTCAATTTCCCCACTTGACTTTGCTGGTGGGCTTGGCTGGGCTTGTTCAATAGCTTAGCGACGATATCTTTTCTATGTTTAGATATTTTTATAATTACATATGACGACTTGCCTTATGATAGGCCACCTTTTCACTAGCCAATTTACTAGCTCGATAGGCTATGTTTGCACTCTATAAATTACTACGGAAGGTCTAGTCCATATTTATTATATCGTTAGTACTTTTTTTTTCAAAAAGAAAAAAGCCTGTCCTTGTTATTCTTGTTATTATACCGCTAGTACTTCTTAAGTATGGTGGCACTAATATGACTAAGAGCTAATACATATCAATTAACTTAAAGGCAAGCATAATTACGATGGATTCTCTGAGTAATAATATATATATTTTTTGAAATTACAAGTTTGAATTTTTAATAAAATACAAATTAAAAAAAACTTATTTTATTAAAAATTCAAATTTGTAATTTCAATTTGTTTTTATAAAAATTTATGTTTATTTAAATTAATACATTTTTTTTATATTTATTTAAGAAAAAGATATACATAGGTAAGACAATCTCATTAATTATATAAAAGAAAAAAATGTTATTATTATTATACATGTGTTTCAGGTATATTGTAATCGATCACAAGTCTACTTTGGTATTAGTTGGTGTCTTTTGAGGCAGCTATAAAAAATTAAAACCTGTTTTGCAAAGTATGACTTAGGGGTTTGTAAAATATTTTTTTTTAATTTTGTTAAAAAACTATTTTTGTAAACAGCTGATTGGTGGATAGAAGATGATGTCAGCTTTGGAATTTGGTATCTGGATTTTGAGTTGACATGTGGCAAGATGACATCATAATAATAAAATTAAAAAAATAAATCTGTTCTGTTTTTTCGTCTTTTTCGTGTTCAGAGCTTTGATTGGAGGCAACAGATCTGCTGATTTCATTTTCAAATCGTCGCATTGCATCAGAAGGCAAGCCGAGGGTAACCATTATTCCTTCGAAGCCGTCGGTATTTTGATGCATGAAAAAGAGGCAAAACATTCCGTCAACGGCTCTAAGTCCCCCTCCTGCAGGCCCTCCATACATTGCGTTTCCCCAACCGAAGTCTACATCCCGCAAACCCATTTTGGAAACCTGGGAAGCCACAAAAGAACCCAACATTGTGAAGTGAGGACGCTCGTTTAATTCCATGAAGTCTATAACTGATCTCATGTACTCGTTGTTCACAGCCGTTTTCGCTTCGTTGATCAATTTCACAGCGAAAGACAGCGACGTGTTTGCGAGCTCTCTTGCTGTTGTCTTCGCGCACGCCAAAGCAAACGCATTTCCGTAGAAGCCCTCAGGAAGCGGTGGATCGAATATCTTGCGGGCGTCAACGGGAAATATGAAGCGAACTTCCTGCTCCACGGGAAGTTGGAGAGCCCTCGTTCTCGAACGCCACAGACACGCCGATAGAACTTCAAATGTTGCGGCGCCCTCGCCTCCCTTCCCGACTGCTTGTCTCTTGAGCGACTCTATCTCGTTCTGCCCAAAAAAGAATGAATTGGATTTCAAATCCTTCACGGGAATCG